>JALLPC010000070.1:0-16886 GCA_036940045.1 Stephanocyclus meneghinianus | reverse complement strand
TGGGCATAGTACAGGCATGGGAGGTCTTTGATGTATGCATTCAGTTGCAGTACACATTGCATTAACATATGTACTTGCACCTTGTTGGGTTTCTTGAGGCAATTTGAAGTATAAAATTTCAAATTCTTGCCCATGTCATGAGAGAACACTTGTTGAAGATGAATCAACTGGCACATGTCGAAAGATTCCTTTGATTAATCTGGTGTCTTTTTTCATTCAACTCCAAAGATGTCCCAGAATGGAGTTGACACATCCTGCTGCTTGACAATGATGTCCCAGGGTTTATGAGAAAATCTCATGGGCAGATGGTTAATTTTTTCTTCAGACTGACAACCTCAGTCTAGCAAGAGTGATGCAGTGATCTTTTCTCTGCTTCAGACTGTTCAAGGGTTCCATCTGCTAGTTCATGTTGAGAAGCCTTCAACTCCTGCTTTTTTGACTCAAGCACCTCTGAGGAATCATTGTAGGTGGGAACAATCCCAATTCTTTTGGAAGTACTGAACGCCTGGTTGATGTACAGCAAGAACTGTGTTGATACCGTGTCTGGACCAAACTGAAACTCAGGTTTCTGACCCATTCACAAGAATGCACTTGATGAAGTTGGGTTTGACATTCAATGCTTCTTGAATTGGATCCTGGTCCAGTACATACTGGATGGGAACTTTCTCACCTCCCCTTCCATGCTTGCATTCTTGGTGTTTTAAACCTTCTGGGGCAACTTTCTCAGATGACATTCTTGTGAGATCCATGCTGAGACTTCTACCAAGAAAAAGAGTCTTGTAGAAACTTTGTAGAAGTTCTGTTTCAAAAGAAACAAATCTTGTACCACAATTCTTGTTGACAGTGGGATCTTGTAGGCCCAACATTGTACAATTACTTACCATTGTTTAACAGAAAATAATTGCTGGATAAATGACAACTGGACAGTGCTGATTATACCATATGGAGATGGAGATGGGGCCAATGAAACCAGACTGGCTACAGACAATAAAGATGGACAGACAGTCCAGAAGATCATGCAATTGGCTATCAATTGTTAGTGACCTACTCGAGAAGTATTCTATTTCTAGTAGAATAAAGTAGATGAATGAATACTGCGGTAGTGAGTTTTTATGAGTGAAGTTAAAAGTAAAAATGAAGTGCAATGATGCAATAATGAAACAGAGGTGCTTCTTTTGGCAAAACAAAACTGCATAGAATTCTACATAGTTTTGGTAGGTTCTTGCTTGACTCAGCGAGATGCTGTGTAGGTTTCTACCTGATTTGGAATGAAACCTCAGCAGGTGTGTCAGAATTCATTGTGGATCTATATCTCTTCCTCACCTTCAAGGTGTGAGATATTCAAGTCTTGCTATTTTGCAATGTCTTGCTATTATTTGGAGATATTCTGTGTCTCCAAAAAATTTCAAGGTATATTAAAGGCTACCTTAGAATACTACTGTATAGTAGATAATTGGCCTATGTCAAAAGGTAGGATTCATTTTTTATCAATTTACTCTACCAAAGATGATTCCTTTGTTGAGATTGGTATGATGTACAATTCAATATTATCTTGTCTTCTTACACAATATTTCTTTATTGTTACTAAACTCAGGTGAAACAGCCAATGAAGGCAATATTCATAATGTTGATCAAGCTGACCAACAAAAAGGATTTTGACTCACTTGATATAGCACTGTTTCATTGCTTTGCGATATTTTTTTGGAGTGAAATGAAAAATAGTATCAGGCAAATTTTTCAAGTGATACTCCTGATCACATATTGAATCTAAACCCACTTCCTCCATTGCCAGAAGTGATGTCAACATGTGAGCTAGAAGTTGAGGCTTCAACCACCAAAACCCAACCATGATCTCCACACCAAAAGTAGTAGGAAATGAACATATTGAAACTTTTGAAATTATCGAAAGTGAGCGCACCAGCCTCAGCAGCAACAACCCTTTTTTGACCAACCCTACTACTGCACCATGGTCCAAACATAATTCCATAAAGCATTCTGATTTTTAAATCTGCCTCATACATACAAGTATTGCTCTTATGTAGACACACTCAATGGAAAGCATTACATATGTACATTGTGTGGAGTTATCCAAACCAGAACTGATTACCCGTAGACAGTTGGTATATGGAGTGAGGATAAAAAGAGTATTGGGCACCAACAGAAGACAGTCAGCCAACAAGAATAAGAAAGAGTTTAAGCCAAGATGAATGCTGGCATGGAGCAGTTGAAAAATATGGAAATAAGCCTTAACAATGAAGATGAAGAGTGCACCACAAAATGTATCAAGTAGTCACAAGCATAAACTTGCAGCTGCTGTAAATCCTCCTGACATTCCAGTTGTGCTGACAACTCATTGGTTGAAGATATTACAGAGTTAATTTCCCCACCCGCATCAGGAAATACCACGAAGCCTATAATCGTGAGGGAGTCATTCCATAATACTCTGATGCATAGTTTCAAGTGAATATGGAAGTATTTAGTATAAATGGTGCCATTGCAATTGAATGCAAGTATGTGTGTGGTTTATTGGTAAGTAGCTCACCATCTTTACAGTTAATTCACCAGTGCTAATAGATCTTTGTGCAGGACAAAATGAGACAGTGTGATCATTGTTTTTTTCTATTTGCAGCATGGATAAAAATATGCTTTGATTAATCAATGTGGAGATACCTACGTTTGGCAACAGATAAAAGTCAACATTATATCAACTAACTAAACACTTAACATTCATGGGCAGGTTTATCAGAACAGAAAACAAGTGGATGAGCACCCATGGTCAAGACCTTAAAAGGTATGTGGTTATGCAACAGCAATATTACAAGTCTGTACAACAGAGTCCTGTCAAGGATAAACTTTGTGGCCTCGATGGAGGCAATGTGCCATGCAAAGACAAAATCCTTGAACAATTTCATGCAATGTAATTGAAAACTGACATGGCATTTGAACAAACCTTGTCACCCAATCCCTCCATGCTCTTGTTGTGAAGATGAATGAGAAAAAATGCTCATATGATGACAAAGACAGTTACCTGTTTGTTGCTCTTGCAGCATCAACATGCTGGAAAATGAGGTCACTTTATCACCAAAAAGCTGAATTAGGGCAATATACCACAAGTTACAAAATGAAAAAAGCAGGTGTCCTTTTCTGTTGGTATTGATGTGACTGTGCTAGTAAAAACATTTCAGTTCTTGTCTAAACTTAATGCAATAGTTGTTGACATCTCTCCAAATCAGTGCATTGATGTTAGTGGTAAACGGGAATTCTAATGATGAGATTCATACTACCTGAATGACTGTGAGGATGGAAAATGAAAGTAATGTCAGATGACGAAGTGGCCATGGAGTCCTTCAACATACACCAACTGGGATGTGCCCATACTTGGTTGTTGCAGATAGTGCACAAACAGTAAATGAACAAAATGACTTTGGCAAAAAAATTTCAAGGTATGTCATGATGCTGCAGTCAATGTGGGTAATGCCCTTTGAATCAAACTACTGATGGTGTTTCTTGTGAGGTGGACTTGAATAGGCAGCTCATCTTTGATTTCTTAGATGGAAAAACTGATATCTGTTCCCTTCCAGACCCCAATCACAGTATTAAAAAATTAAGTCACCAACAATGGGAGGCTCATGTGCAGCTTGTATAGGACAATTTGTTGTTGATCAAGGACTGTTTCTGCTGTCCAGTTTTGCAAAAGAATTGTACTGTCCACAAGATTATGCACCAGATGCTGTTTTTCTTTGCTTATTTACCTATTCAACCATGAAAAAATGACTGCATATGATTCAACTGATATTGGGAATTCTGCAGTCACTATTGTGATATTGCTGATGATTTGCATGCATGTTTTTGTGTTCAGCTTGAGGACAGAATCTTGGAATATTTGGGCAGCAATGACTTACGTGTCTACAGCATGATTTCTCTCATTTCATACATCTGGTAACAAGAGCCCTCACACAATGCTTCCTAATAAGTGGATTATGCTGCTTGAGATGATTGCTGTTATGTTCCTGGTTGCTACATCTGATGTATCTCAGCCAAAGAGATTGAGATCTGAAGAAAATGGACACATTTTCAGAGGGTGGAGAGTTCTATTGAGTGATTTCAGTGTTGAGCAGCCAATTAGAGTTGTTGGCAAGATGAAGACTTGATTGATGCTATTTGTAGCAGTGGCCTGGTTCCTGCTAAAAGCAACTGTTACTTGAAATGACGTTCATCTATTTTTTGTGAATTTGAGGAGACACTAGAAAAACAGAACTCAAGCAACTATCTGCAGATTCAGTTGAAGTGAAAGATGATAGCATAATAGTTGATCAACTCTGGATGAAGTTAAGGGTGCCATTGAGGCTTGTAATGCATAGATGAAACCATTCTTAAAACTCTCTGAATTGAAGGAGGAAATGGCTTGTGTCAACTGGTACTTGGAAACTACAAAACTCCCAAAGACTTATGTGATTTTGTTGTTCAATTATATGCCACCTCGAAAAGATGAGCGTGACTGATCACCAACAGGTGTGATGGCCAATTATGATCAATCACATGAAGATGAGGGTGGCCATTCACCACTCTCTACCAATTATGATGCGTTATTACAGTTTTAACACATTCCTTCATAACATAAGTGAAGAAGGTCAAATGAATATTGATACAAATATAGACTGTGAGATTGTTGGTTATGGGATGAAGATGCATCTTTTGATGATCTTAAGCTGACAGATTTCTTTGAATCTTTCAAAGAAGGATTTGATCGAATGTTTGTTGCTGTGAAGGAGATGTTGCAGAGTATCAATTATGCTGACATTCAATCTTCAAGTCTCAAGCTTATGTGACAACTTGATTTGGGCAGGCTGAAAATAGGTCATTCTTTTTTTACAGACAGCAAAAATCATTTCAACAGAGGTGGATGAGTGTGAAGAAGAAACATGAAGAGAAATCAGGAAGTGGCAGCAGTGCTAATGATGGAGATGACAACAATCCTTTCATTGAAAAGGAAAGCTTAATCTTATTACACTGCAAGTGGGGAGACAACATGTCATTGAGAATCACAGAGTACTTTGCTCATTTGTTAAGTATTACAACAATTAGTATGTGTGTGTGTCAATGAATCAAGGTTTACTTGGATCAAAGAAAATGCCAAAGTGAGGTTTTTAGTCAGAATGATGAGGGGAAAGGGGGAGCACCTACGACAAAGATAAACTAGAAAAGGATGGAGATTTTGGGCCATGTTGAATTTTTAGGATTTGTTCAATGAAAGAAATATTAGAAGGGAATGACAGCCTGGTAAGTTTATTTTGAATGGCATATAGTATGAAGATCTTGTGATAGCTCTTAGCTAAATATTTAAAGTGCAACATCAATCACAATTCTGCTTTTGTAACATTATTTATGCACCATCTTTACTAGAGTATGGTACCTAATTCCACCCATAGATCCCCAAAATTACCCTTGGTGATTGTTCTTTGGGCCTTTGTGGATATGCTAGGTACCAGTCAAAAATTAATGCCAATCAGAACAGGATTTTTTTCAAAAAGACTATACCTGATACATCCAAGCAATAAGTTTAGTGACCCATCTATCCACTAGTCATTTGTGGTTTTCCCTAATTCTTAAGTTTTATCTAGGCACATGCTATTGTTTTCCCTTCCTTCTCCAGTCCATGTTACCAGAATTTCCATCTGTCTATAACAATTCTTACCACATCTCTGTACACATTAAATCTTACCCTACAGGAATGCAAGTACGATAGCATATGAGGGTATGCATGTGGTTGTGATGGAGGGAATGATCAGCAGGAAGCCTTGCATGTGAATGGAATTCCAAATGTGATGGAGTGGCAGAGAGTGGACCCTTTATCACTGGCAAGACATTTTTTAGCCAGGAGAGCTTGCAAATTTCTCAGAGTGCTTAGCCTGCAGAACACTGTAAGAGATTGAGAGAGGAACAATCGGCATGCAAGAAGCAAATGATACTAGAGGAAATGGGGAAAGTGTGAGCAGAGCAAGAGTGGAAAAATAGTGGGCAGCACGAGAGAATTTTCACAAGAAGCTCCAATCATAGCTTCTTGAAAATAAGGTTCAGTTTGTCAATCTTCTTTGGGACAGCACAATTATTGCAAAAAATTTGAGGCTGAGGCTCATTGATGGTTAAAATAACATGAAAAATAACAGCCATCAATAAATTTTTGTCATAGTGGAAATGGAATGGTTATTTCTTATGTTATAGCCTTTTACACATAACAAAAATGAAACCCATTACTATGTGGTCCTTCATGCTTATGCACACCCAAATTTTCATATGCAAATGCTGCTGTGCCTTATATGCACAGTTTCCTGATGCCATTGTTGTTGATAAAGTCTCCAGCTGGGGACTCTTTTTGACAGCAATGGCATATTTTGACAGTGATTCAAGGTTATTCAATGCCTACAGAAAATTGTGTTGCAGTATTTATTGGCAGATAGAACCCTATCAGACAAAGGAGGACATGGAGGGTGGTGATATGTCTCTAGGGGTATTTTTTGCAATGAATCATTCTTAGGCATCCACAGATCTCAGGAAGGTTTCCTTCTATGTGGTTTTAAAAAGTTTGAATGACTAGTCCCGATTGAACTAATAACTATACTTGTCCAGATCCATTTAAATGAATAATTATGACTATTATAAATCATTAACATTAGTATTAACATATTCCTACATATCTTTGCCATAATTCTATGCTGATTTGGATTGATTATGTATGTCAGTTATTGTCTCTGCATTATGAGAGCAATGTCTGGCATTGCATAGGAGTCATTTGCTGGCTTTGCTGATGCTTGCATATACTATGATGTGGCAATGTTGTTCCTGGTTTTGCATTGCGATGTGGTTTTGCTACAAACATTAGTTTACATGTAGTAGTTTTGGTTGTTTGGAGAAGAGCAGTGGGAGCACTCTGTTGATGGTTGAGGACATCATAATTGCTAGATTGGCACTGTTTGGTGAATTGTATCAGATGGTCAAAAATAACTGACGTATGTTTCTACATACAAAACATACCAGATTTTACAAGGAACTATAATGAATTATTACATCAGAAACAGTGTTGAGGAGATCCAATGAGATGACACCTTCCTAATGGATAGAGTTTCTAGGAAATGGATAGGGTTCAGGGAACTACATCAATGTTTGAGCTTATAATTTTTCCATCAAACAAATATCTTTTATCTAAAGGGAAGCCATGCAAATAATGTTACCTTGTAGTAGAAATAGTAATAAATGATAGCTACAACTCAGCCAATACCACATGATATATCTAAAATCTTGCCTTGAGCATGTTGTGAGGCATTAGCATTACAAAATAATCAGCTTCCCTTTGCTGACATGATTTCCCATGACATTTTTGTGAATGCAGACTAGGTAGGCATGGGGAAATAATTCTACATATCCATCAAGTTCTTTCATGTCATTGGAAGCTTTCAAAAAATTTAATGCACATGTGGTGAAAATTATTGTGTGCACCAATTATTTGTGGCACCTTTGCTCCGGGAATTTCTGGGAATCATGTTTTTTAAAGGTTTTTAGGCTTTGCATGGTTGGAAAGTGATGTTAAGCCAAGACTAGTTATTAAACTACCTTTAATACTTACATTAAAAGCCAATCTAAAAAATGATTATCACCCGCAAGAAACCTGGATACCTTAGAAAATCAAAGTAGGAATAGTACACACTTTGGTAAGTGCCAAAAACCTCATTCCCAGAAATAAATCCAATCACCACTTTATATGCTGACAGTGATATGTAGGCCAATTATTTAAGCCCAATGGACATAATTTAGACTTTCTTCTGAAGATATTTACAAGATTAGATCTAGTCTTTAAATAAATGGATCTAAACTAATCTGTGGCTAAAACTTGAAAATTTCTGTTAGCCATAACTGATCTAGATAGATTTTCTGAGATGGAAATATATCATTTAACTTAGAAAGTTAAATCTTTTCTAGCCCAATTATATTTTCTAAAACATCCTCTCTAGATCTAAAAAAAATTTCACTATCAATTTTGACAATCTATTGTGACATTTTTAGTACCTATTATTATAAAATAGGAATGAACAGAATTTTCTACAATAGATTTATATCCATTCATTTTTGGATCCTTGTCAACCAGTATGCATGTGTACTATTTGATTGCACTCTATCAATTCTAGATCTAACCAAAAATGTTAGTTTATCTTTTAGATTACTAGCATCCATTGCAAGTTTTGTTTATTATTGCATCACACTAGTTCTTGGTCATGTTGATCTGCAATTAGGGAATTAGTCATATTGTAAAATATGGTGCATTTGACATACCAAATGTTCTGAGATACTGTAAAGTGTGCCCATAACACCACGGTTTTGAAAAATCAAAGCATGTTAATAAAAACAGTAAAATAAGTCATCATAGATACTGTCATATTTCTATCATTATTATTGTACTCCCTCTTGTTCATGCCAATATTTTTTCATGGTACGAGGCTTTGTACCCACCTGCCCACTCACTGCATACCTGCATGTTGAGCTAACCATGGCAAACCTCCCCTTCCTATGCAACAGTGATTGCCATATTTACTACTGATGGAAGACTGTTTTGGATATTGTGAGGTGGATGCAAGCTTGGGTGGTGTTTTCTGACAAAGCCGCTGAAAGGTAGTCATTGCAGTCTACAATGGCTGAGATGATTGGGCACAACAATCAAAACAGCTACTAGTTTGTCCATTGCCGCTTCCAGCATGCACAACAATCTACCAAGTCTAAGAATGATCTATCATAGTTTACAATTTAACAGTTGTTTAATCAGTTTCTTTTGTTAATGTCAAAAATATTAGTTTACATTCTTTAAAAGATCATGAATGTGTTCTCCCATCAAGAACAACAAAACAAGCTGTGACTTCATTTGGCGTCATTTCAGCAGACAAACAATACACTGGAGCCATGCCTAGTCCTTGCCAACAGCAGTGCATTGCCTCAGCAAAGTGACACACATCACAAGTGTGCCCATTGTCAGTGGCAATAATTCCATCATTTGGTACAAAACATTCTAGTGGTGGGAGGGAAGGAAAAATAATTTCAAGCAGAAAAGATTTACATAAATTTTACCTCTCAGTTCTTGTCCCGCAAGTTGTGAGGAATTTTCAAGAGTCTTTCAATATTTTTTCTGCTTGTAGGAGAGCCCAATGGTTTCTCAAGGGTCTCAAGTATTGCCTGAGTCAATTTCAGGAAAGCTTGGAGTCACATACAAAACTACCTTCCTGTTTACAAAACGGCTTGGCTTGAATGGGAGTGAGTCATGACACATCCCTTTAGCCCAGTGCAACTGTAAAGCAGCTTTTGCAATCAGGCCTAAGTGTGAAAATGACCAAGCCTCAGAGGTATAGCCAATGTCAATCTGGCCCCATGATTCAAATAGTGAGCCCTGTGAATGCAAGCAATGCATGCCACAGTCTTCACTTTCTATGTATGATTCATAAATAGAATCACTACCAAGATTTCAAGTCAATTTTTTTGCAAAAACATGCTGACAATGGTAGTTGTCACTCAATAATTGTAAACTGTGAAAAAGTTATTAAAGTATGTTTTACTCGTAGTCACCATTAATTCCCATTTACAATATCTTTACAAGGTAACAACATTCATGTATCTTTCATTTACCTTCATTTCTCAAGCTTGAAAACTGTCTCATTGATGGAGAAGAAGAAGAAGAAGAAGGAGTAGGAGGAGTAGGTGAAGTGTAGGGGGAAATTCTCAGATCCAACAAATATTGATGTATCTCAGGTTCATTTTGACTCATTCCTACAATGACATAAAGTAAATCAGAAGTAAAAAATACATTTTTATGTATTGTCAAATATATCTTTCATTTGAGTGCATAGTGCATAAGATATTCACAACATATGTACATCATCATGTATTATTCACATCGCTGCATTCTACATATGTCTATTTCTTATATTTCCTATGCTTAACAAACTTCACTAAGAACATGCCTCGAATCTTGGTGGGCATGCACCACTCACCAATAACAGTTGAAAGAGGCTGGCGTAGAATAATGTTTTATCTTCTGTGCACTTTTACTGATTTCTATGGTGAAATACAGAATGCTTGATGTAAAAATTACATCATTTTTTATATCTCATAAAGCATAAATATATATGTTGGTACCAATTTAAATACTGAACCATTGTATATGCTGGCATGCCAGTATATATTGGCTGTTATTATGAATACTTTTCCCTTATTTTTTGTAAAAAATGCACTTTATGTATACATGCATATCATATATTTGCATGCTACAATGACTTTACACAGCTTTTATGTCTTCAAACTGGGTTCTTTATTTGTACTGGCATGTCCGTATACATAATGGTTGGGGTACCTACTTATATCTTTTGTTTGAACACAAGTGAATTAAGATATTCAATATGGGGACAGTTATATAGAACTTAAGGACTTTGTATAATTTTTTTGTCGGTTTTGATTTTATCAGACGAAATCAAAAATGCCAGTGAAAAAACTGAAACTGAAACCCAGAATATGGAAATCACACACAAAAGCTCATAGTTGTGCCGGTTTCAACAGACAAAATGACAGGCAGAAACAGAGCAAGAGATCATACCACTGACAAGGGTTAAATCAAAGACATTATAGGCCACAGTGATTATCAATAGCTGACTGGCTTCATTTTTTAATGAATTTTTAGATTAGACTAGTTATCTCCAAAAAAATCCTGTTTGTGTCAGAGGCAAAAAAAAGGAATTTCTTTAAACTCAACGGATGATGTATTCATGTATGAATCTTGCTTCATCAGGCAAAATCACTACCACATGTTGTTCTGTCAGACAAAGCCCCGGGGTTCAATATAACCCCAAACCATGATGTAATTTTTACATTGCTGCATTCTAGATGCTGTCCATTTCTTAAAACTCCTACAACAAAATTCAATGGAGATGGAACTTCATGCATGTACTTGAGTGAGTTAAAAGGTATTTTGGGGGAGGTTAAACATTTTGCGTAACAAAGGAATAAACACATGTGCACAAGATGTATTTTTTACATCAATGCTCAATGCAAGAGGAGCTTCCCATACAACAAAGCTTTTCAAAAAAGCTTGATAAAAATCAGTTTTCCTGGCATTCCCTTGGCCCCATCATAAGCTCCATGGAATGGTCCTCAAAGGATTTGCAATGATAGTGTTCTAGGTGCATATTGTGTTGTCACAATTACTGGTAAAAGATCGGCACCATAACTGACATTCAAGTGATTCATTTTAATTGCTGACTGATATTCTTACTGTAGGTGAGGTGGTGAGCGAGTGAAGGAAGGCTAATGAAACCCATGATTTTTCAAAAATGTTGGCATAAATATGTGCTCTCACATGTATCTTTGATCCCGTAAGAGATTCATGAAGTTGCATTAATAATCCACAACACACAATTATTCTGCAATTGTGCTGATTGTATAATTATCTACAATCATAAAATTGTCCATGAATCCTCCATGAATCCTCCATGAATCCTCTATGAATCCCCCATGAATGCTCCATGAATCCTCCAATCCTCCAAAAATCTTCTGGATTTTATGCAGGAATAATACAAGATACTGCTATTTCGTAAATAATCTGCAATCATGCAACTAACATGCAATTGTACCAATTATATGCAATTGTACAAATATTCCTCTGATTCTCTAAAAATTTGCTAACTCTCTAAAAACCCACTAATCCTTAAAATATCTTCTAGTAGCAGCTGCAAGCTTTTTAGCAGCTTGCACATTATTTGAAATTTGTGCCAAAAGTGGCTTACAAGGGAGGGTCTGTCAATAACATGAAATTTTGTTATAAAGTAAAACGAGATAACAATGATTAGGTGACAAATGAGAAACAGCAGTACAGAGTGCTGCAAAATAGCCCCATAACCACAATAACAACATAAACATAATTCCACAAAATCAAAGTCAGCTAACCTACACCTTCAAAACAATACTACCACCATAAAGCACTGCTGAAAGAAAGACACCACAATACCCAGCAAATGTAGTGATATTGCTCAAAACACCCTCTGTCACACCACTACATTAATGATGTCCAGTACCACATTCAAAACACCTGCAGCAAACACAATCACATGACTTCAATGGTGTAAAAATTACACAACAACAACATACTTACTGAAAAACCATTGCTGCTATACCAGCACTGCTACTCCTACTGCTTTGACATGCTGCATCATTACCACACAGGCAAATATACCACCAATGCTGGAACTTTGCATTCTTTTGTGCACTCTTGTTTTTTGGTAAGGAGTCCTCATTTGTCATGGGTGCATTTCTTTAAGTTTTACATTACTACAGGGATGATGCATCACGTATTTGATTTTGTGTGTGATGTTTCTATTTGGATCTGGCTTGATCTTAATAGGTGGTGTGGCATCATCATTTAAGTTGTGTATGTCATAATAGAGTCATGGCAATGGCATCATGATGTGGCATACGTGTGTTACTAAGTGTAGCATTCCTCGTGGGGAAATGCCTCACATTTTTTAGTCTGGCATCACCATGTAAGTTTGACTCCATCTTAATATGGCTGCTGTGTGTGCCATTGCTCTTTCTTATTGTCTGCTAACATGACAATACCCTGGTTTGGACATCCTTGATTGCTGGTGTTTGGTGGATGTTTGTGCTGGCAACATGCTGAGCAAATAATCATAGCATTGGGGCATGCTGATCTTTTGATTTGTTTGTTGGCACAACAACACCTCGTTTGCAGTATACTTGTTTTATTTTTATGATGTTGTGTGTGTGTTGGCCTGGTGTGCTTTGTCTTACAATAGCATTGCCACTGATGTGTGCCATTGCATTATGGTGTACCAGTGATTGCATGATTTTGTGCAGTGCAGACAATAAGTTAAGTGAATAATCCCACTGTTAAGCTGCACTATTGCTTTTTATTGTATGTTGACATAACAGCACCTGTGTTGGGTGTATGTGAATCCCTGTTTTGTGGTGTTGGGTGGGTGTGAGCATGGTGTGCTTTGTTTTGGGGTGGAATTTATGGCATGTATTTATGTAGCTTTTCAGTTGAGGTGTGGTGCAATGCTGCATTGTCATGGAGTTTATGTCATGTCTCTTTAGTTGTGGCTTTGCCATTTTTGTGTGGCATTTCATTTGGATGGGATATCCATAATTCTTTGAGCATGGGAATAAGTTCTGATTGTGCTTAACTATGTTCTTACTTTGTCATCTTAGCAATTTGATAATGATATTGACATTCATGTGTGGCTCTTCAAATTTTGTTAATTTGTCTGTAGTTGTTTTGCTATGCAATAATTGTCACTATACTACTTTCTTCTTTGCCCCTCAGACCATTCTGCTATCAGGTATAAAAAGATCATGACTGGTACCAAACAACCTGTACATGAAAAGACTGGAACAAAACAAATTAATGTAACAAAAATCAATGATGTTCTGAAAAAGTTGGAAACAAGAGAAATATAATAGTTAATTGCACCATATGCTCATGGACACTGGTTATTGTCCTTGTTCATGTTGGTTTAAATATGGGGGATTGTGTCACTTGCTGTTAAACATGACAAAGGTGACAGCTGCTCTTGTTTTATATGTGTCTGCAGAAAAATGCAACTGCTACCCTTCATAACCATATTCCCATGATGGAATGGTGCAGCAGATGGAAAAAATATGGTTGAGGTGGAGGGAATGTCATTTCACCACACTGTGCTGTGCTCATGCTGAGTGTCCACCAATGGGGAAATTATGTTTAATTAATCTAATTAATGATGGATAAAATTTATTAAATCATTTGTAATAATGTATTAACAGATCTAATTAATCATTAATTGATCTAAGCATATTGACTTCTTGATTGAGTTGTTCATTTAGTCAATAAAATATTTTTAAACTTCAAGTTGAATAAATAATGAATTGAGGTTAAGACCATCTCTGTAGGCCGAGTTTTTCTGAGCACTTTTATGCATAGTTGCAAACCCTTTATTGTCTGGCCATCAACCAAGTGCCCACTCATCTCTGTAGGTAAAAATAATGAGGACACCCTTCTGTGATAAACACACCCTTCCCCACACATCAACAACATTGACTATTTGCACTGAAATCAGAGGGAGGAAAATGGTATTTCCATCTTTAAATAGTATTGATTAACGTTTTGGTTCTGTTGTCATTATACAAGCTGTTGCATTGGCGATCATCCTTTATGAAGGGGATAGTTCATGCAAGGGTCAAATTTCACTGTTGTGCCAATGTAAATTGGTCTATGAAGTTTACTAATGCCTGGGGCCAATTTATTTTTGACAGGCTATTGTATGAGCTTTGATTAGTTCTGGCTTCTTCACGCCATTCTACTTCCCTTTATTAACATTGCAATCAAAGATTATAGCAGATATAAAAAGAAGGGAGGAAGAAGAGGAGGCACATCCTACCACCAATTCATATTAGGAAGCTTACTTCAAGCATTTGTTTGGCATGTGCAATACGTTACTTTCAGGTGGTTCTCCTTATGACGTTGCTGTTTTCTTTGGAACTTCTTATTCAATGGTGCTTTCTTGTGTTTGGATTATTGTGCACGGAACTAATCTGAGCCAAGCCTTTTGTATTTCATACCCAGATTCTCTGGAAGAGCAGCGTGCAATTGTAGAAGAATTTCAAAAAGCCAGCACCCCCAGAATCAACAATCGTGCTGGAGCAATTGACAACACATTAATATGGACATTGAAGCCTAGTATCAAGGAAGCAAAGAAGGCTGGTGTAGGCCACAAGAAATTCTTCTGTGGCAGCAAGAAAAAAATTGGGCTCAACTGTCAAGCTGTGTCCAATTGTTGCATTTGTATTCTTGATATATCTATGAAATATGTGGTGCATCTTCTGATTGTCTAGACTTTGAAGCAGGTGACTTACATCATCGGCTCGAACATTGATTAATGAAAAAGATTCTGATAACGATAGGTTTGTATGCTTTGGCAACAATGCTTATTTGAATACCTCATTCAAGGCAAATCCTTTTCCCAATGTTTCAGAGAATCCAGAGATGAAAAAAAAAGACAATTACATTTTTTACCATTCCCAGCTTTGTATTAGAATTGAGTGTGCTTTTGGTATGTTAGTTCAGAAGTGGGGAATACTCAGGACAGCAAGGCCTCACAGTATAAAAATAAAAAGGGTCATTGGGATGGTAATTGCAATAGCAAGGCTCCATAACTTCTGTATCAGCAAGTCAGATATTCAGGCAGAAGCACTGGCAAGCGATGTCAACTATATAATAAAAACGTCAATGGGTTTGTGGAGATGACAACTGGCAATGAAACTCTCACTGCCATTTCAACTGATTTAATGGATGTGGGTCAACACTTTACATCTCTCCCACATAGTAATCGACGGCTGTATTCTGCCGATGATGTAGTGCCTAGGGATTTTATTCATGATTTCATCACAAGTGGACATTGGGAGAGACCTTTACTAATAACTAGGAATTGAATGGTAGCAATAATAACTGTGATCTTTATATATCAACAAATGAATAATTCAACTATTATAAATATTCCATGATTAATGTTAATAATTAATGTTAATGTGAGTTCAACAATGAAATAATAAATCTTAAATATAACTTTTAGTTCATGAAGCGACTGATTTTATTATTAACTTGCACTAAAAGTGCATCAATTCTTTGCCAAGAATTAACCTCATTAATGCTTTTTCTGTGGCGATAGACAGGGCGTTAGAGTCCCCTCATCTGCAAGACAGGCAACTGGCCAAAAAATTTCCAGTTCTTGGCAAACAATTTCAGGAAGAGTCATCACTTTAGTCTTGTTCAAAGTAGTCAGGTCATAACTTGTCATCAGTTTGGTCATTGGAGTTGTCCAGTAATTCTTCAACTGATGACAAATTGGTTGTCACTTGGTCATGTCTTACAATAATGTGGGTTGTCACCCAGTCTATCATTACGTCAATGTGAGTTGTCAACAGGTCATTCCTTATGACTAAGCGGGTTGTCACCCAGTCGTTCCTTATGATTAAGCCGGTCATCACTTGGTCATTCCTTAAACTAATAGGGTCGTCATGAGGTTGTTACATCTAGTCATGTTGTTGGAAAAGCTGTCATCAGTGCTCTCTTCCCACTTCCCCTCAATTAACCTTTAACAGTGCAGTCATGAGTCAGGGTAGTCACCAGGTCATTCCTTAAGATAAGTGGGTCGTCATCAGGATGTTTCTTATGACTAAGGAGGTCATCACCAGGTCTTCACTGATGACTAAGTGGGTTGTCACCTGGTCTTCACTGATGACTAAGCTAGTCATCATCAGGTCTTCACTGATGACTAGGTGAGTGGTTGCATGTTCATCAGTGACTAAATCTTTATGATTCACATTGTCAATTAAGTCATGATTGTACCTTTAGTCATCGGAGTCATCAGAATGTCTTCAGTTGGAGTTGTGCAAGTTGTCAGAATTTTACGGCATCATAACTTTGCTGAAATTTTATTACCAAAATCCAAAGGTCTGGCAAATTGCCTGTCTTACTGTGTGTCATCTTCTTGATTGCATGGTGAACTGAACTAAAATTCATGAGAATATAAATTTCACAAAATTAAACAGTTTGCCATTGATACTATTCAGCCAGCAATACCTTGATATGTAAAGGCAGTTAATAAATCCTATATGTCTTAATGGAGATATGCAAGCAAACAGAACTGGTTGCACAGAAAAAGAATACATTTGCTATCATCAATGAATATTTCAATTATTACAATACACTTGTAATTTATATAGTAATTATTCAAACTAGTTTGGACTACTGTTTTGTTGCTGATGCTGAGGAGTTACTTATCTTACTATTATCAGTAGTGCCACAA
>JALLPC010000069.1:0-19065 GCA_036940045.1 Stephanocyclus meneghinianus | reverse complement strand
ATTTTTTTGTATTGCCACTTGGTTCAAAGAAACACAAGCGGGTGGCAGTGGTGGCGGAGTGAAATTAGGTCTGTGAGAGGAGATAGGATGGATCGCAGGCTTGCCCCCAAAACAATGATTGAATTGAAAGAATCTGAAAGAATGGTTGACCTGTTTCTCAGAGTTCTTTTTTGGTTCCATTTGGTGAAGAGATATCTGACATATTTTTCTACATAAAAACTTACCAACCTCTACGGAGTACGATAATGAAGTACTATTTCAAAAAAGTGTTTTGAGCAACCTACAATGACAATATCTTCCTAAGGACTTGAGACTTCGGCGAGCTGGACCTAAGCGCTTGAGAGTGTCCCTGAGTGATTTGCTGTTTCACATCTGCATTTGGTGCATCTGTAGGAGTTGCAATCACGGGACAAAGTTGGGTTAATGTTTTTGTTTCACATGCTTTAGTTTACTGAAAACATGGTGAGAAGGCCTCACTTTACAGAATCTTGGAACATTTGGTGTGGCCTACTTACTGTAAAATATGTAGTTGTAAAGGCTGTGTGTTCATTACATTTTTGTGGTTAATATTTTAGCAGGAATAATGATATCAAAGGAATGAGTAACAAACATCATGCACTCAGGAATCTTTTTAGGAACGCCCACATGATATAATCTTCTCATTTCTCTTCTTTGTCTGTAAGATAATAGCAAATGCTTCCATACAATCCATAATTAACTCGACCTCATTCTTGATTCCTCCTCGCCCAAATTATAAAATGAATAATTACAAGTCAAAAATCTTTCTTTCCATTCAATATCGCACTCCTTGTCAGAAAAAAATATGCTTGGCCAATTCCAACCCATCATCCCACCCCACCAACCTAAAAATCTTGGTGCAAGCAAAGCCGGAAAAGATCGGAACAACGAAATTATCATCAACGTGAAACGGTGGCACTGGCATCCCCAATACTCTTTTGGGCATTGTCAATGCCGGAGTCGGCACAGCCAAATCTGCAAACGCCCCAGCTAAGCCCAACAACAAACTTGCTGTAATCAATGCAGTTTCTCCCCCGGGCACCCCGTTGACACCCCATTTTGCAATCTTGAGCATTCGATAATTAAATGGAAAGCAAAAAAGGGCACCACCCAAAAATCCGAGTATACCCTTGTTTCTTCCAATCCCACCCAATCCATTCTCAATTCGACTCCAATACACATGTCTGGTCCTCCTCCCAAAGTAGCTCGCCGACGGATCTGCCAACGCCAATTGACAAATTCCCAAGGTGGCGGCAGTCCTGGGAAACATTTTTGCGGTGGCATAAACTCCGGCGAAGTAATAAAAAGATCCGGTGAACTTACCCTCCATTTCATGTTTGCGCAATGCTCCCCCCAGCACGAAGT
Source organism: Stephanocyclus meneghinianus (assembly GCA_036940045.1). Classification (NCBI taxonomy): domain Eukaryota; phylum Bacillariophyta; class Thalassiosirophyceae; order Thalassiosirales; family Thalassiosiraceae; genus Stephanocyclus; species Stephanocyclus meneghinianus. The sequence continues at coordinate 17,682 of JALLPC010000069.1, read as the reverse complement.
GCAGGGCTCGATTCATCCATCCGAATCCGCGGTTGTACCGTAACAACTCCATGAGCAAGGTGGCAGAGGTGAGTATTGCCATGCCGGGTACGAAGGTAGATCGGGGTAGGAATTGATTGAGACATGCGAAGAATATGCCGAATGCGGCATGGGTGAATTTTCGTGAGAGGTTTGTGGAGTTTCTATTTTTGAGTTTTTTGGCTATGGAGACGTGATGTTGTTGTTCGTCGTCGTCTCGGCTGTCGGACGAAGCAGCATTCAAGACGGACACGTCGACGAGATTTTTGTCCTGTGGAGTTTGCAGCGAAGTGTCCGTGGCGCCACCGGAGATTCCCACGGCTTCCGAGGGGGCGTCGCCCGCTCGTATTCCACGAATCGCTAGAAAGCGTTGTCGACCGGCGTTGGCGTGGCTTCGTCGTCGGCTGTGGTAGAAAGGGGCGAATTTCTGAGAAAATCGCGGAGGAGGGAGGGGAAAGTGCACTGCCGCGTTGACCAGTGAGGTGACTTCTAGTAGGGAGAGGATCCCTATTACTAATGCCGCGTGAAATTTCATGTTTGTTGTTGTGTCGTGGTAGTAGTAGTAGTAGTTGTTGTTGTTGTTATTGTTGTTAATGTTGGTGTCACAATAGGTTTGGCACTTTATTAGGTATTCTTAAGAATCGACGAGGGTTTGTTTTGTTCGTGTCTGGTGTTGGCTGTGTTGCCTTTTGTTGACCGGCTTTTAGATGTTTAGAATGTTGGTGAACGATAGAGGGTGGGTGTACAATAGAATAAAAAGGGACACGCTGGCATGTTCCGAATTGTTGATCGGTGCCATTCGTTTTCCATCTCTCGCTCGATGTCGCCGTCATTGCCGCAGGAATTTTTACGGGTCTTCGCCAAGAAAATCATCTTTTTGTCTTGTAATTTATTGTAGTGTACCTGACACGATGCTTCTCTCAAATTCCTCTGTGCCGCAACAGACTCGCCAATATCTAGATAGGAATAAGTATTAGGGAACTCTTTGTCCCTCAAGCTATTCTTTATACCATACCCAATGTTTTACAATTCCGTTCGTAAGACTATCCCGTTAAGATATGGTACGTAGCGTCTGCGACTACGTATGGTACTATGGTAGGTTCGTTACCTCCACAGACGTAGGGTTTTTGTAAATAACTCTCTCTTTTAAAGAAAATGACTGTCGACGCAACAGTCGGTACAATATTGTACGATACCATACCATAATATAATAGATTGTATCATTGTCCTCTTCAATCAAAGTAACTTGCTCGACAACATAAAAAATATATAATATGTAAAACGAATTTTCCTGACGTCTGTCCTCGTCCGTTCGTGGCGCCATCTCCCAGTTATCCCGCGTTTCACTCGAATATTCTTTTCCCCTCTGCGTGTATGGTAGGGCTCTATTCAAATCCAACCACTGGTGAGCACCATCATGCCATAAAACAACCATGACATTTTAATGGCCATCCACAACATCATGGTCACGTCGTTACAACCAGCATCAAGTATCGACATTCTCGCATAAATATCATCCGTCGACGTATCGTATCACATTTGTTGAAGATAGACAGAATAATTGTCATGACGTGTCATGGTGGGTGCACATCAACCACTTTGCCGTTCCTGCTTACGTCACCGTCAAATCATGTCTCGTATAAAGTAACGTGCAGTGGATCGGATTCAACCACTAGTGAGGGCGGCAATATTAATGCCTCGGGACACAGCGTACAACGAGTCACAGCGTGTCACGGGACACTTGAAAAGGAATCACAACAACGCGGGAGGCCACTGATAAGATGTGTCCATTCGAATAGGAGTGGGGTGCAACGGCAGCTTCTTCGAAGTGTTCGCGGAATTGCATGCTTTGCAATAGGTTTTATTATCCTGTCATTTCAACAGTTTGATCCTTTAGGAAGCCATAGAGATAGGAAGAAATGTTGGCAGCAGCGGCAATTCACGAGGAATCGAATTCACGTTGGTTATTCTCAACTACAATCACACCATGATATCAATTCCTGCTTATTCCAGAATCCTTCATCACTCTTCAATTGGTTGTTTGTGGACGCCTTCGGGGTTATACCTACCATCACCACTAAAACATATTTCACTCAAAAAGTCAGCGCTCATTGTAACACTAAACGCGGCCAAATGCCTTCATGTTATTCGTCAACCACATCGTCGGTTTTATCACACAATCTTGGTTCTCTTTGGAATAGAAGATGGCAGCAGCTGCAACGACAGAAACGACAGAGATGTCATCCGCCCACTTCATTCATTATCTGCAGTTCTACTATAAATGGAGAACTTGCAGAAGCCGTGACCACAATGGATCAATTGTACCCGTCATTACCAATAGAAACTTCAACAACAGAAATCATTTCTGCAGCACATACGAATGGAGTCAATGATTCTTCGACATCTGCTTCATTGAATTGGTCTCACAATCATCAGTCTGCATTAACAGCCAATGTTTTCAACAAGAATGCTCTCTCAACTGGTGAATATCAACCAATCTCGCAACACGCGAATCCAGACCCTGCCACTTCCACCACCAATGCCGACACTCTCATAAACGACGATGTACCCCACCCCACAGCCGCAGGAGGATATTCCCACACCACTGCATCACGTGCTAAAATATCGGCTGCCAATAAGGGGAAAACTCCCTGGAACAAGGGTAAGTCACGTTCCGACGAGGTCCGAGCACGTATCGCCGAGGGGGTGCGCCGTCGTAATCGTGAACGATTTCTGGAAAAATTACAAGAGGAGGGGATCACCGAAGAAGAATACGAACGAAGAAAGAAAGAACAGCGTCGAAAGGCAGAAGCAGAAAGGAGAGCACGAAAGACCGAAAAGGGGGGATACAAACCTACCGAAGAGACGAAGAAGAAAATATCCGCAATACTCAAAGAAAAGTATGCCAACGGTGAAATCGTCCGGTCTCCGCGGGATCCTTCCAATATTCGAAAGGGATTCAAACATTCCGAGGAGACCAAGGCAAAGATCGCCGAAACTTTACGACGCAAATGGGCAGAAGATACGGAGTATAGAGAATACATGACCAATCGGACCATTGCCAATGGAGATGTACGTAACGCACCATCGATCCGCGCACGTATTGCGGAGACTTTGAAGAAGAAATGGGAAGATCCCGAATTCCGACAATCTATGCTGCAAAAGTTTGCCAATCGTGGATCGCGGTCTCGTACCAAGGCCATGGAACATAGACGAAAGATTAGTGATGCGATGAAACGAAAATGGATGGACGAGGAGTATCGCAAACGGGCTACGGATGGGATGCTCAAGGGACGGGAGAGCGCAGGTCCCAAATTGGTCAAGCCGGTGCAGCCCAAGGGCTTGAAGAAATTAGATCCATTAAAAAGTCAAGCAGCGGGGGGGAGTGGCGCGAAGAAGAAAAAGAAGAAAAAGACGGCCAAGAGTAGTAGCGCTGCAAAAAGAAAGTCGGGGAGCGATGAGACAGCGAGTGGTGATTCGTCACCGCTTGTGGCATTGGAGCCGACATCAGTCTCATCACCTGCCTCGGTGAGAGACTCTCCCAACGAGCCCGAGATAGATGAAGAACTAGAACCTGAGGGTAGTATCCAGAGATTGCGCAAGGAACGAAGAGATTTGTACGATCTGTTGTACGGAGATGACGAGGATGAGGTAGAAGAACATTTTGATGACTCAATACATACGGATGTTTCTTTCACATCCTTATTGTTGAATGGTCTCTCTCCCTCTAGTCTCAATAAAATGAGCAGTGCGGAGGCTGAAAAGAAGGACGGTGGTTCCAAGCGACCTGTGCTCCTTACAGGGGAGAAAAAGGTTAATGGGGGAGGTTCCAAGTTTGGATCTCTGTTGGCTGATGATGACGACTTAGATGATTTCGATCCCTATGGTCTGAAGAACTTTTGAGGTGTAGAGATAAATCGCTAAATGCTGGAATTTTGGTAATACCGCGACATGAGATTTCGCACTTGTTGCATTCTTGCAGGTTGATGGTTAAATTGATGCGTGCTAATCTTGAACAAGCCCAATTCAACAAAATTTGTGATTAATTAGATATGCATCTATCTATTCATCAGAGACGGACTGGTCCAACAACTACTGCCAAATATTGGCGAAACGGATGTCTGATTTTTCTCTGCGGCCCACTTGTTGTGCTGCAACAAATTTGTCGTCGGAACAAAAACGGCTTGGTTCCTCTTTTCCTCTTCCAGTTTTACTTGGACCAACCTCTCCTGCTCTTCCCTCTCTTTCTTCATCTGTTGCTCTTTCAAATAGTCCTCATTGACACCCTCCAAAAGACTCTCCGCAAATCCATGCATGAATCGACATGACGATCCATCGCTGTGATGACATCGCCCCTTCAACCAGAAAAGACAAGTCACACCTGCAATATCGTGGCTGTACGGACAATCAGCACGATAACAAGTGCCTTGCAGTTCGTGACGGCAAATTCGAGATTTGCGGCGTTGATGGTAATTATTGAATCCAAATCCACCGGTGGTGATTGATCGGGCAGCCTCAATCAAGTACTGGGCAAGGTTCAAATCTCCATTGGTAAGCAGCGATGCAAGAGAGGCCGCTTCATGACCAAGATTGTAGTTCATTGTAAGGAGAATTTCTATTGTCGATTCGATTATTGCAGAGTTGTTTTCGGTGTTGTATGTTGTAGCAGATGTGACGCTATTGCACAGGGATATTGACGATGAGCTGACTGCAGCTTTGTCGATACAAGAAAATGATGACACTCCTGCACTGACTGAGAGTGGCAAACTATTTGAACGGGGGCGTGCGGTACTGGAAAATAAGGCAGCAGCCAAATCTTCAGCTTCCTTTTTGGATGATTGCTTTCTTGATGATCGTTTGGGAATGGGTCGAGGCTTGTCGCTGATGGAATTGGCATAATCGTGCAAATCATCATTATCCGCAGCTACAATATCAGGAAATCCAGAGACAGGATGACACTGAGCCATCTCGCTGTTTATGACATCCAATGACGCACGCTGATTTTTCGGTCCATTCCATTGATTGTCTGCAAAACTGTTTCCAGTGTGAACCGGTGTCCCCGATGACTGCATGTTTTCTATGGCCAACTGACTTCCGGCAACACAGTCGTTGTCTTCGTCTTCTAAATCCAAAAATCCTAAACTTGCTCCCAAACATGCTTGTTCGTCATCCATCCCTACACCGGAGTTAGGCGAGCTGGAAGAATACCAGGATGTCGAAGAAGATAATGATATATCATACTTATGAGGTTCTCGGCACTGAGGACCACCCTTGAATGCGGTTGCGTGAGTTTCGTCAAAAGAGACATGACGCTGCTTTTGAATCTGACGATCTTTTTGTGTTGCAGTGCTGCTGTTTACAATTGATTTTTTTGGCTGATAAAACAAACGTATCANCCGATCTGTATCATTGGAGGGGTAAAAATCCTCGTCGGTGCGGGACTGAGGCGGGGCAAAATCGCAATCTGTCGACCCTAGCTTTGAACCGAAATCAAAATCCTCAAACGACGACAGAGACGAAGTTTGCTGAGTCATTGTTTCTTGCAGTATCTTTCCAAGGAAATGGACATCTAGCGCGGGCTCTGCTCCGAGACTCTTACTGCGGGAACGTGTATCGGCAACAAACTGCTCAGTGGCGCCACCGCTGCTGTCACGGTGTCCGTGGCAGTTAGGGACTCCATTTGTTTCCACCGCCAACGCAATGTCAGAAATGACTTGTTTTGCTACTTTCGACGCCATTTGGCACTGACTCTCCAACAGCTCAATAAGCGAATCATACTCGGGGAGTGCAGAAAGAGGCATGGAGCTTATGTTACTACCTTGAGAAAGTAAAGCCCTCCTCAGAATTGATGTGACATAGGGACCCAGACTGGAATCTACGCATGCCTCAGGCGGACTGTTGTTTTGAATTAAACGTGTGGCGTGAGCATCGACTGCAATTTCAATTGCTTGACTGCGGCTAGCCATATTTTTGTTGGATTTACAATTGGGATATTCGAGATGTATAGAGTACATTTGTGGTCTGGGGGGCATTCGATCTAGAGTCGACGCTGCCTACGGGAGAGATTCGAACAATGTGAGACGCTAATCAATTGTCAGAGAGTTTGATCAAAGAAACATTAACACAACATGCAAATTTTGACGGATTTCCAGTCGATCTCAAATGAAGCCAAAAGATTGACCAAAAGAAAGCCGATCGAAATGTTTTGCCCAAAGCATTTATCAATGAGACGTCGCCGTATTTTGGTTTTCAATTCGGGGTGGAAGATTTCCAGTTCAATCTCAAAATAACTAGATTTGAGGTAAATTAAGCACAGGTGAACGAAATTTGAAGAAGCCAATGGCAACAATGCCGCCCGTTGCGGATGAGGAACAGGCACAGTTTTCTCAAGGAGGCGTAATGCAAGACATGAGCGTCGCAACTGTATCCAAAAACGACGACGACGACAACAGCAACCTAAATAGAAAAGGCGGCACTCTCACTTAAAGGGCTATCTACAGCTTTGCATTGCCAAACAAATCGAGAACTCTAAAAATAGATGTGGCGGCCTTCTTGTCTTGGTACTTTGCCGCGTGTCGTCCATCACTAAGGTCGTCTACTGTGCGGCGCCAAGGTAAATGGTATCATGTCATTGCATCACGGGGTTATTGCGTCGTGGTCATGGTTCAGTACAATAGTAAACTCGATCTGTTTTTATTGTCTCATGGGGAAACAACGTTCGTATGTCTCAGTTTACCTACCATAGTTCGCACTTTTCGCACATCTCAAAAGTTCTTCGTGTCAAGAAGTACATTATTTTTCTTCTTTCTTCTCGCTTGTCCTCGGGAATCTTTTGCTTTTGGAGAGTCCCCCCGGGACCGCATGCCACACTCCGCCAGATTCGCCTTCAACATATTGGGTGACGTAAACAGATGAAAAATTTATGTGTTCCTACGTGAATCTATCACTCATGTCTGACTTTTTGGCGCGTGTCTCAAGGATTTTTTTACGCAGGGTATTCTATCTCCACAGACACTATGGTACGATAATACCTATCGATGTCCCCTGTCAACAAGAAAGTAACTACGTAATCGTGAAATAATAACCCTGCCCTAATAATTAATGCATGAATGTTCATACAAAAATTCTACTTGAATAATTTCTGGGCTCCATAATTATATCTGGGTATTGTATTGTATGGTATGGATTCAAGTGGCCCAGCCTCTCACTCCTTTAGAAGCAGAACTACTCTGAACTCACATTCAACAACAAACTTCACCAAGAGGAAGTTTTTTATGACATGAACTGAGGAAAAATTATAGCAAGTGATTACTTTTTTGAATATTCGTTCTTATCTGATACCTTTTACGACAAAGTGACAACTTTTGTAACAACTTGTGAGTCATGTGGATGACCTTGTTAACCCTTGATGATGGCTGATGAGCTAGACAACAAATATAAAGACCTGTCGACAACCCATGATGATAGCACTGAAGATCATTGTAACGATACTGACTCATCATCACACTTACATTTGCAGTCATAGTGTCAATATAGAGATGTATATTAAGAGAAGTCTACTATTACTATGACAAGTATTCTTAGGGAAAGGCCTATTTGAATGTTGAAAACTGCACAGGAGTCTCTAGGTTCTTGTTGAAGTCAAAGACTTCTTGAGATACTTTATTAAACAGCTTGAAAAACAGCTTGGGCATCTTTCATGCAGTGTTTATTAACAAACCTCACAGGTATGTTAGCTACTAGCATATGGTACTGTAACATTCTTGCAATCCCATGATTGTGAACTGCTGATGCATTGGCTGACTAAAATGATAACAGATGACTCAAAAGATAAAATGGTGAAGGTCTTGTGATGACCTGGACAACTATCGGTGCAGATCTTGTGAAGACAAGCATAAAATAGTGGATCTGGAGCTGAAACTGGAACCAAGACTCAAAACAAGAATCGCTCTCAAAATTTCTGGGGATTTGATGGATCAACCCAATCGACTGTCTGTTAAAAAAATAAGAATTTGCGCATTATTACAAATAGACATGGTGGGAGGTGAGAATTTCCATATAAACATGTATTTCAAAGGTGACCAGACAATATTATTTTTACCTTGTTTATTGTATGCTCTTCTACCATATATGCCGGATTATAAGTACCACAAATGTCAATAGATACATTTGAATTGTACTTATATTAAATCTGAAGTTAGCGTTTTTAACACGGTGACGATTCATCGGTATCCTGCCACTTTACCCTAATTAATTTTTGGTAGCATATGGTACCTTCTTCCCGCCAGATCTGATCCGAAAATCGGGGCTTATTGCATCCAACAGTTGCCATTCCACACCCACTGCCCACTTTTTTATCGCGCCATCCACATCCGTCCACTCAACCTCCCCAATGAAATGTACTGACTGTAACTTGCCCGCCCTTCTTCTCTCCTTCTTCAGCACTGTCTCGATTTCGAGAAATGCTGAAGAAGGCAGCAATGTCATTCCTTACAATGACAATATGTTTGTTGCTGTTCTGGTGTGTCATAATTGTTGAAATATGGTGACGATGTTGCCTGTTAGCCATGAACTCCATCCAGGAATTGACGATGTACATGTTGAACCGAACTTCATGCAAAAGGAAGTGTCCTTGCGCAGATCCTTCTCTGTCAAGGAGAAGCGCGAGTACGTTGTCGCCATAGATGCTATCATTGCGACGGGTGCTACTCGTCGCCAAGCGTGCGCGATGGTTAACCTACCACATAACTATTATCCGCGCTTCAAGAAAGTGTTGTCCAAAATTGACGACCTCGAGAAGAGCGACGGATTCGTTCCATTCAAAACGAATGGAATCGCCCGTAAGATCCACCCAGGCCGTCCCAGTCTCCTACGGGAGATTCGCGAAGACTTGTCCCGGTTTGTGTTTGAAATCCGTCAGCGCGGGATACAGGTAAGTACCCGGATGATCCGGCAAGAGGCATCGCGCTTGCTTCCCACGTTCCGTGGCAAATCCATGGAAGCGAAGAAAAGGGTGGTTACCCGCTTCACCAAGACGATGGGCCTCACCCACCGCGCTGCTACACACACAGCGCAGAAGAACTCCGACGAGACCCAAGAAGAATCACGACATTTCATCCAGATGATGAAAGAGAAGCTCGTTGACTACGATCCATGTGACGTGATCAACATGGATCAGTCACCGATCCCGTACTCTTTTCATTCGAGTCGTACCCTCGAGGTGAAGGGAACGAAGACGGTACATGTCCGCTCCTCCACGGCGGACACGAAAAGGGTTACTCTTGCGGTAACCGTCGATGCCGCCGGGAAGATGCTACCGCCCATGCTCATATTCAAGGGCACGCCAAACGGACGCATCGCAAACCGCGAATTCGGTACGTACCCGGAGCGTGGCCATTATGCCTGCCAAAAAAAGCTTGGATGGACGAGGAAATGATGCACAAGTGGATCGACCTTGTCTTGATCCCGTGGAAGGAAACAACCACGCCCGGAGTTGTTCCTCTTCTGATCCTAGACGCATACCGCGTCCACATGATGGGAACTGTTGTGAATCGTGTGCAATCCCTCGGGATCGAGGTGATCCATATACCCCCAGGTTGCACATATTTGTGCCAACCGGTTGACGTGGGCATAAACAAGGTGATCAAGTGCGGGATGCGTGAGAAATGGGAGGATTGGATGCTTGAGGGAGATGGGATTGTAGATGGAGTGGCGAAGGAGCCATCGCGAAAATTGGTCGCAGAATGGCTCGTTGACGTCTACACGAACATGGATGCAAAAACAGTAAGAAACGCATGGATGAAACACGGGTTTGAATGGTTTTGATGTTGCTTTTTTATAGAGAATACATGTTGAGTAAACCAATTAAGAATTATTTTAATTACTATTGCAAATTCTTTTCAATCTCTATCATCAATTTAATTGAAAAAGTCACACAAATCGCGCGTACGCATATCCACGATTGTGGTGAAACAGGCGCCGCATGGAGCGGTTAGCATCATCACAATGAAACACTTCCGAGATGCATACCGTACGACCATCCAGGCGGCGCCCATTCTCCCCGGCCGCGTACTCGCGGGCAACAAAACAAACCCGACATCCATCCGAGCCATCATCGTTGATGGTGTAACATGAAACTTCATGTGGCACCATCATCCTCAAACGCAAGACCATGCCGACCCCGCCGTCTGGGCGATTCAACACCAGCGAGTTTCCACACCCAAACGGGTGCGATTCGCAACTGCGTCCATTATCGCAGGGCATGAAGCCGACAAGAACAATTCGTACCATCGTTATTACGATAACAGTACGGTTGTGCTATGGTTGTGTAGTGAGTTTTGCGACAAATCGGCATAACTCAACAACCAGCCGGAGTTACAGGGAGCCCAACATATCGGCGTATTGCTGGCATTAAGGAGAAACTGACTGGGTGGTTACCTATGGATTTAGCATGGCAAAACCACTAGAAAAACACAAATGTCAATGGATTTAGCCCGATGGGACTTATAATCCGGCGGTCCTTATAATCCGGCATATACGTACAATACCATATCGTAGGGTGGAATGGGCCTATCATCCGCATTAAACGGTATCCGAAAGACCCCACCATTTTGAACCAGGCACTCTCTATCTGCACCCATCGCCCGTGTTTAAAATCCCAGCATTTCCCCGACCACCCCAGAGAATAACCCTCAACCACTCGCAACAACCGTCCCCCAATCTCCGAAGTCACCGATTCGTCGATCTAATATCACAATGGCACCTCCTATTTTAACAACTCTGTTAATCGCAGCACTGGTGCCAGCTTTTCACTACTCGCAATTATTTGCAGCTGCCTCCACCCTGACCGAAGAGTCCTGCCTCGCTCGTGGCTTCGACCCTTCGAACCTGTCCTGCGAAACATGCCATTTGTTAGAGGAATCTACTACGCTCTCTACCTTACTTCGAGAATATAACGCCAAGAATTCAGAGGAACCCATTGATATTGTCCAGGAATGCAGATCCTGCTGTCAGTCCCACAAATTCAACCCCGTGTTACATCCTGGTCAATCGTTACGCGGAAAATATCGATACGCTCTTCTTACGTACAACGAAGGTTCCTTGGATCAATTCGGTGAAATTAAGGACTTTATTGATAAAGATTTGAACGATGTACTCTCATTTAAGGGAGAACATAGATTTCGAGTATCTGCTTCGGAGAAAGTCAATTTGGATTCAAACATGATGCAAATCATGATGATGATGGGTGGGGGGTTTCGGGGTGTTGGAGGTCCTCCGAAACTCATGTTGTTTGAGAATGCTAAAAAGGGGGGAGGGAAGTGGAGTGAAGATGATGAGGATGAAGCGGGGGAAGTCATTACGTTGAGGGGTTGGAAGCGAGAGGATGTGAAAGACATGCTCATGACCTTGTTGCCGAATGCTTGATGACATGGAGATATGGTATTTTACTTCGTGGTTTTTTCCTCTTATTGTTGGAATGTGCATGTGAAACATATTAGAGAGACAAAGATTCTTTTAAAGCTTTAGTATTTATGGTTCCCAATCGAAAAACAAGATTTCCCAGACCCGTCAATTTGATATTTGATTGCATGACAAACTCGGCTCATTTTCTTTGTTGTAAAAATTACATTACTGATGCAAACAAATCTTGGCCGGCTTATCTGAGAAACAACATGCATTGAATAGATAATATCCTGTTTAAGTAACCTCGTGCTAATTATCTTCCAAAATTTCCAAACTCGGCAAATTGGTCATGAGATCCTCCACGTGCTTGCTTCTGAACTTGCGGCTGTGACATGTGACCAGAGGATTGCCCGAAGTGATTGCCACCATGCGTCACCATTCCAGCACTCTGCATGCCATTCATCTGTTGCATCTGCATGTGACCTTTGAATTGTGGCTGTTGTTGCATCATCATCATCATTTGATTGTTCATTCCACCCATCATGTTGCCATAAGGATTGCTCATCATAGCATTCCCTCCACCTCCCATCATCATCATATTATTCCCGGCAGTCATTCCTACGGCATTGTTCATCATCGCTGGGTTGCCTGCTCCAAAGTTACTATTTGAACTCATCATCATGTTATTGTAGTTCCCCATGCTGACATTCTGGCTCATCATCATGTTTCCTCCGACAGGCATTGCGGTGGGCATGACACCACCACCCATTGAAAAGAAATTTTGCTGCATAGGGTTCTGGTTAGAAGCCTGAAACATGGACAGTATGTCATCGTTGGTCATTTTCTTTTGCGGTTGCTGCTGTAAGTGCTGGTGAGGCATTTGGCCTACGTCTCCTGCGTTGTTATCACCTACTGACATGTTGGCGAACAAATCCAACACTGGTTCGTTGCTGGCAGCATTAGAAGAGGTTACATTCCCTGACAAGCTGGTCGGATTGGTGACTAAGCCACCGGCCAAAGAAGAAGACGCCACCGCGGCAGTCGCCTCGGGAGAATCGAAATCTCCAAAATCAAGCAAATCCGCCACGGGAGCTGGGGCGGGTGCCACCGGCGTCTTGACGGGCTTGCTGCGCACCACAGTATTGGTGGGCACACTCCCACCCACACGATTTCTCGCTGCACGCTCTTCGACGCGCTTTCGCGCTGCATCCGATGGTTTGCGGATGGATGGAATAGAGTGATTGCTGGAATTTCCTGCAGCGAGGCGACGTTGTACCCCGGCGATCACCTGTTGCTGTTCCCCGTCGGATTCTTCGGAGTGGTTTCCGCTGAATTCGGCGGGATCCATTTGGTCTACGAGAGCGAACGCGTTGGGGTCGTAGAATTTACGGCGTTCGTATTTGTCTCGGATGAATCGTTCGCGAACTGGACCGGAGGCCGTGTTGCTTGGTTTCTGGACGTTGAGATGGGCTTCGAAGATCATGTTGACCTTCTTGTTGCCTCCATTTTCCATTGCAAGAACTTCTTTTTCTTTCCCTTCGGATGAAGCGTTAAAATATCACGAGTCACGAATGAGGATAAAGTAGAGTAAAAAGATTGGCACTCTTTGAATGGAAAGCCTCAAGAATCTCAACATTCATCATCGAGTGCAGAAAAACCATTTGGCGGCAAAAGACCCCTCCGAACAAACTTACACTGATCCAAATTAATACTCCTCACGAAACTAATGTGCACCCCCAATCGCCGATGGCTCCCACTGCACTCCAAACAACAAAAGGCACCCATGGGCAAAGTTCCGGGAGGGGCACCGGGTGGTGGCACGATCAACGATGCCCATCGGGGCTGACGCTCAGGACAGTCGCTGCAGACTTGATTTTCGGGGAGAAGCATGAGGGCCTTGAGGCGGCGCTTGAAGTCTGCTTGGGACATGGTGGGGGGATTTTCTTGTGGATGAGATGGTGGATGGTGCTGCCCTGCGTCGACGCGGAGGGCTTATGCTTTTAAGGGGAGGGTGTCATTGTGTGGCTTGGCGTTCAGGCTAGATCTGCTGGCTGGAGTTGGAGCGTTGGAGAGTTGGAGCGTTGAGCTGCTTTGTACTCTACGATACCATAGCATTACGTAGAAGTAAGGTGAAATTAGCCAAAAGAAAAACAGTCGGCTAAGCAAACGAGGGAATTAGTACAAATGTAAAATATACTGGTATGTACCTCCTGACGCCTCTTCAACTTCATGTTCAATTACAAAACTACATCATAAACTTCAACTGTAAACGAAAATGAGATTTTTGGTGGTTGCTTTCTCGTACATTTCTTATTCTCTTGCCAATGAATGATTTAAACCACTCTCAATTCACAGCGGAATCAGTAATGTTTTGGAATCGCCTGACTCCCGCTCCCAAAACCATTCGGACCTTCCTCAAAGTCTTCGCAACGGACGATGTCGGCACACGTTTGAGGGTGTTGCATGAATAACATGTCTCGAGATTGTTGCGCAGACAGGTTCGTCAACGGAGTTTGTGTTTAAACCCCTCGGCAGCTCGCGGCCACGCCGCGCCTCTGTCTTGCCTGCTGTTGCACTGTTTTTTCGTTTGTTCACAATCGTAGAGTGCAGTGCTCCACACCGACTGCGGTAGTGTTAGGTCTTTTTCACTCCACATAGAACATTACACGGTTACTGTTTCAGCCGCCTGTCACCGATGAGTGCATGAATATTTTCAAGACCAAGTAACTAATCAACGTTTCGTTTTCACGGGGTAACATATTTTCCCCATATCATTGGAGACATGGCCGACTACGCAGAAGGAGACGTCTACGAAGAATCAGAACCAGTCTGCGAAATATACTCCTCCGAAGATGGGTTCACAGTTTTCGTACAAGCGTTACTCGCGTTCATTGCGCTGGTGGCGCTTTGGATCAAACGTATGCACGAAGTGCCTAGGCGAGAATTCTTGACTTGGTTTTTAGACGTCTCGAAGCAAGCGTTTGGCGCCTGCTACGGCCACGTTTTGAACATGTTGATATCGAAAATCATCGCAGACAACGTGAGGGGGAGTCAGACATTGAACGACGCCTGTGCCTGGTATGCCATCAATTACGTCATTGATACCACGCTCGGACTAGCGATCACAATCTTCTTCTTAAATGCATTGGAGAAGGTGGCAAATGAAAGGAATTGGACATCTCTTAAAGATTCTGGCGTGTACGTGGGGAGGGAGGGCATGATTCATTGGATACATCAGATGGTCGCATGGATCATCATTTTAACAATGGTTAAATTGATCGTTTGTCTGTTTATGTGGTTTTTTTCCGCCCCGCTGGCGTATATTGGGGGAATATTATTTGAGCCTCTGCAGTCCAACATTCGATTCGAACTGTTGTTCGTTATGATTTTCTTCCCTGGTCTTCTCAACGTAATATACTTCTGGATTACGGACTCTTACCTCAAATCAAACAAACATAACACTGACGCCAACGGTGAAAATGTTGCCGGCGCAAATGAATTGTCTCCGGTAAAGCAGCTTGGGGAGTCAGTAACACCGTATTCGAGGATGGAGCCATCGGGGGATGAATTGAATGGTAGGCAGTACGGCAATTTTTCTGATGCTTCGGCAAGTGCAAGTAGCACAATGGTGTAATTCTACTCTTTTATTCATTACAATCAACGCAGAAATACAAATCAAGCAGTCTCTTTTAGTACTATCATGCTAACATAAGTTGCAAATTTTGTACTTGATCATTTTACCGTTTTAAGAACTGCATTATACACTCGACGTTGAACTCACATCCAGCGCACTTGCTTTAGATTCATGATGTCACAGTGGCTTCAAGACAGTGGTTGACTCGTAATCCTTACTGGGACCTACCACGCGATACTTGATCACAATTTCAGATGCAGACAAACCATCTAACTTGACCCGAAAGTCGGCAGAGTAGAGATCTTTGATACACAGATGATCTGAAGTCGCCCTTACCCAGTAGCCCTCGTCCGAATGCTGTGTGTCGGGAACAAATTTAAGACTCAAGAAAAGGTGAGCTCTCTTCCCTCCTTCTACAAAGTAAATCTCCAATGCATCATGTTTCGAAATATACTCATACTCCCGAAAGACTTCAAACTTCTGAGTCGGTGTCAGTTCGAAAAGTCCATCCTCCCGATACATCACAGGGTTCTCGAGAAAATTATGTGATTCAAGAAGAGGAATATCTCCAGTTTTAATATCAATGTCCTCATTTCTGGATTGAGGAGATGTCCGAGAGTATTTTGTATACTTGACAGTCCCACTGACACGTTCTACTTTTTGTGTTTGCATATGGACTATGTGTCGATCGTAGGTCCAATTTCCAAGGATGGCCTGCAGGATCAACTTAGGCATTCGAGTTCCATCTTGCCCACGGTGTATCTCGTGTTTTAAATCCAGCGAGCATCGGTTTGAAATCTCTTCATCTGGTTGGTAAAACGAGGGAACAACCATGTCTCCGAAATTGCGTGTGGGATACTTGCCTCCAAAACAGAGTTGAGCCAGCGAGTCCATGTACCCTGTGTAGTCGAATCTCGGGAAATGAGCCCGTGGGCTTGCTTTGCGAATGAGCTGAGTCGTATCTAGTGCTGTCTGAAGAGTATCTTCATCAATTGAAAGTCCACCACTCATCACTCCAGCCGCCAGCCTAGCTTGTAAATCCATTATACCCATGTATGGGCCTCGATACTAAAAACAAAAATGTTACTGGAGACTGGCTCAAGTAGATTGAACTTGCTATGATCAAACTCACCATTCCACAGAATGCCAACCCAGGCAAAGATGGATGAAAAACATCCCATGCTAGTGACAACGGGCTGAATGTATCATCTGGATCGTAATCGAGCTTTTCTAGAATGCGTGGTGAAAGAAATTTATGCAGATGAGGAGTGTAGCCCGTACAGCAAATGACAATATCAATGTTTTCAATCGTCTGAGAGTTGCTGATACGTAAACTTCCATCTTCATTCAATCCCATCAGCCTTCCGTGCACCACTTCTATTCTGCCCTCTCTCGTTAAATCCAGATATTCATCACTAATCACCACGAATGGAGGCTCACTCCAATTTGTTGGTTCTCCCAGTGGTGAGAGTTGTTGTTTGATTCCGGCAATAGAACGCAAAACCGCATGACGCCTGCGACAAGACTCTGCATCCAATTGCACAACTTCTTTTTGAGGAAATGGTTCAGTACGTCGATAAAATGCCAAATCTACAGGAAGAATCGTCATCGTGGCATCCTCGACAGATGAATCAGCTCTTAAAGTTGACTCTGTTGTTTGCAAGGACTCTAGTTTTGGTATCCAACGAGGCATCACCCAAGGGACGGAAGGTACGACATTAACTATCCTTGAAACAGTTTGAGATAAATCAGCAGCTATTTCGAGCGCACTGAATGATGATCCAATAACAGCAACATTTTTGTTTCGCATTGATTCACAAGAAATATATTGAGATGAGTGAATTATCTCGGGGTTGTTCCCGCCGAGATCACTATTTTGTTGTTCATTAGTTTTGGAGTATTTCTCGAAAAAAGACGGCAGTCGAGGTGTATTGAAGAAACCAGTAGCAACAACCACGCCTCCAAAATCTTTCTTCTCTCTTGTATGAGTTTTCAGATCCAACCACTCTACGTTGTAGCAAGATTGATAACTCTTAAGAGAAATGCCGTCTATTGGAACATCAAGTTGTTCAACGTTGGTAACTTCGCATTCAAATTGAAAACTGCAATTGGATGCATGAAGATAGCAATCTGAATAGCTTTGTAAATATTCGTGCATTTCCTCCACGGAAGGAAAGGTACTGGCATTCTCTGTCCAAGGCCAATCCGAAAATCTACAGGTATGTTTGGATAAATTGGTATGCATCCCGAACCACATTTTCCTCGCCGGGTGATCGTTCGATGGGTCATTTTTGTTGTTATCGTTGTTTGTGCTGCGTTGAGAAAATGCCGACGAGGAGGATGGCGTCCATGCGCCTCCGATCGTCTTGGCGGCTTCGAATATCGTCGGACGGAGGCCTGCGTTAATCAAGTGTCGAGCGGCGACGAGGCCGGCTGTACCGGCGCCGATTACTGCCACTTCAATCATTTCTCGAATCGGATGGTGAGAAAGGATGCTGGTGATAGTGGGTGATGTGACTGTGATGGGAAGGGTGAGATGGGTTAAGTATTGTATTGTTTTGACAGCAAAGATAAGTGTTGGGCAGAAAACAATCATTTCGTAGGATATCTACGAGACAGACCATTGT
>JALLPC010000068.1:0-18457 GCA_036940045.1 Stephanocyclus meneghinianus | reverse complement strand
GTACATTAGACTTATTGCAGGCAATATGAAGACTCCCTATTAATTGTCTCCTTTGCACATCATGTCAAAAGACCATCTTAGCTGCACTTCCCTGCCCAGATTTGACACCAGCTACTTGAGATTACTTCAAAAGGGACAATAAAAGCAGAGCTAATGCCGTGACAAAGATATTGATTGCATCCATCTCCAATATTATAGTTGAGGTGTGTGCTCTACCGTATTATGGTACAATGCTACAGCTAACTACCCTCACCAGCCAAGGCCTGACATGAACTGACAAATGATGAAAATTTCCTATTATTATGCAAAGAAGGATAACATTAATATATGTATTGTTATTGGATAGTAAATTTAATAAAATCAGAATGAAACTAAGTAAATCAAAAACCTTTTGGGGGTGATGATAAAAACTAAAATTAAGAAGAAACAGATTCCAATGGAATTCTTTCTTCTTCGTAACCAAAAATCTACACCACCACACTGATTGAGCCACTGTGCAGCCCAATAGATCCTAATACCTGTCAAGACAAAATATAGCTCTAATGTGCCACCACACTTATCAAGCCTGATCCCAGTTACCCTCTGAGCAGTATGGGCAAAAGCATCAGAATCTCCGGTTTGTGGACCAGTTTTCATCCTTTGAGAAAAGGTGGTCTTCTAGATTTTCTATGCACTTGTTGTCAAACTTTCCAACTAAGGCCACCCCAATACGGTGTTGTGTAGAGCCAAATATTCTCTTAGAAATGACAAATGAATGCATACAACTATCTCTTTCAGAGGATGTGAAAACTCTTTATCAGCACGCTCAAATTATTATCAAGTCCTCAATGAAGAAACAGCAAAAGAGACACAACAAAGCAGAGAAGAAAGAAGGCACTACCAAAAATGATGAGCACTTTCAATGTCTTGAAGGCATAAATGCACTTGCCCTCAAGACTATTGCACTTTATTGGCTCTTTGACTTTTTTCATACACTTGCTTAACTGATTAGTATAAGTTCACATGGGCATAATGAAGCATTTTAAAAAATTGCACAGTTGTATATAATGCACATTGATGAAGGAAAGTAATCTCACAATATATTAGATGAGAATGTTGCAATTTTGAAAGCACACTCACTTGGATATGATAGCGTTAGTTTGGATGAGTTCATTTCTCCAAAAGATCAATGAAGAGATAGCTTGTTCAACCTCTCCATTATTCATAAAGATGACTGTATGAATGGCGTTGTGGACACCCTACATGAGCTTAATAAAAACTGTATACTCACTTTGTGAGAAGTAAAAATTGAACAAGGTTACTGATGATTTTGTTGATAGCATTGAGAGTTCCTCTTGGTTTTTCAACAATTTCCCAACACTTGCAACTAGTTTCACTCACAACGACTGGAAAGCACTTTATGATGGTTACCCCTGGCAAGGCTTATCTCCCCAAATGATACATCATAGGAAGCAGGAGAGGTTCTTTTTGAAAAATGAGAAGTTGAATGATGTCCCGAAAGTTAAGCGGCAATGCATTATTGATGATGAGGATTACTCTTATACAGAAACAAAAAGTATTTTGGATCCAGCCCTTTCTTCTCTAATTCCCTTGACATCAACACTACATGTTCCTGTCCAAAAGACAATCAAAACTTTAGAGCAGAAAAAAGGCAGTAGGATGGGAATGTTTTTGAAAAGTATGCACCTTATCCTTTCCCTTCCCACTGATGTTGGTGATGGCAAAAAGTGAGAGCAATAAAAATGCAAAAGTTGACCAAAGGAATCAAAAATTTGGTACCCTCCTGAAATAACAGGCTTGGGGAAATGCCACTTTTGTGCATTATTGATTGACCATAAATTGGCAGAGATTGATATCAACACAAGACTCACTTACAAAGACAGCGCAAAGATCAACTAGCTTTTGAATACTTCTCTAGATGCCATGATCTTTCAAGTATTTGATTCTGAACACTGGGTGGCCTTAACAAAACAGCGGTATTGTGATGACAGGAAGTTTTATTGAGTTGAATCTTGGCCACTAGCTTATTTTTTGTTCATGAATCACAAATTTGTATCCATGGATCACAGCATCAAGAGCTCCAGATTCCATCCAGCATTCTACACGTATAAATACAAACAGATCAGGAATACTCGATTTTTCCAACATAGAAGGAATGTATCATATGCAGATCTGGGACTTCTTGAATTTTTGTTTACTTTGGTTTATTGACGGTTTATCAAAACCTTTGATGACACCATTGACAGTAGAATCATAAATCACTTAATTATCACAATACTATCGAAACAATTCCTATTTTCCAGTCCACAGGGAATAAGACAGACCCAATTAACCTTGCGACCATGACAAAGATAGCACGACTTAACATCAATTCCAACTGCAGTAGGGTTGTAGTGACGTGAGGTTTATGCGGAACCTAAGCGATGCAGTACTTCATATGTTGTCATAATTTGGGAACAGTCAACCGCTGAAAGAAATTCGGACCCTTATGGACTATCCTCTCTAGAATGCATTATCACTCTAGTCTCAGCGATGTTGAAGTAATTACTAATAGCACTTTGTTGAACTCACACGATTCGATCCTGCTTCCATCTCAATGTAATCATCGTCTCCCTCTGGAGGGATGAACTTGCAGCAGTAACAATGATTTAAGAAAAGCTCACCACCAATCTTAATCAGCGCACTGTATGCAGAAGTGGCAATATTCAATACTGCCAATGGGGTTAATTCCGCCTCGAAGGCCTTGCCTAATACCAACGAAAGCGCGACCTGCGGTACATCTTCTCCCAAAATTGTGAATAAAGGGAGCCATTCAAATGTAGCAGGATATTTAAATACAACTTGGTACAATTCCAATAAGTACGAGATGGTCCCTATCACGCAGGATACGAGCAGGGCCAAAGTGGCTCGTGAATACATTCCTCCATCAAGTGATACACCATACCAACCATACATTGTCAGAAAGAACCACCAATCCGTGACGAGATCTAGATCGTCTGCCATTGAATTGAGCCAAGTGGACCAGAGTTTGGAGCGGTACTTTCTTCGTTGTTCGAAGTTTTCGGTAGGCTTTTTGCACGGGTTGCAATGTTCAAACTGGCATCTGATTCGGCCGAACTTGAGAGCGTGTAATGTCCACCCTACTACCATGGTTGAATCGAGTTGCTAAACTTCGATGGATTCAAATTAGGCGCCGATTCTATCAACGTCTTGGTACTGAGGTTGGTTGTTGTTGCTTTGGTGCTGACAGGGGTGGAGTTACCTTCGCCGCACCTCCGCCTATCAAACAAACGTTCGTGATGTTACGCCTCGCTTGTTCGTGGATTTTTCCTTTCAGCAGTATTGTAGTAAGACAGGTTAGCGGTGCAACTCACACGAGAACTCTCACATTGGATGGAGCAAACAGCCATGGTCTGTAGAATCAATATGAGGACATGAGAGTACGAATTCCTATATGAAAAAGGTTTCTCGAAATCTTTCAACGGTAGCATATTACTGT
Organism: Stephanocyclus meneghinianus; assembly: GCA_036940045.1. NCBI lineage: Eukaryota > Bacillariophyta > Thalassiosirophyceae > Thalassiosirales > Thalassiosiraceae > Stephanocyclus > Stephanocyclus meneghinianus. Next base: position 14,958 of record JALLPC010000068.1, on the reverse strand, counting down.
TACCTGCTACCAATTGTATGCTATTGTAAACCCGTAATTTGGCAGCCTCTACAGTGTGTTCTTACGAAGTGATACCCACCAGGGGTTACACTTTTTATAATGGCTTGGATTTTGGGAGGGTTACACTTCAATTTTTTAGGGGGGGGGTAGCATGAGATATGTAGGATTTGATGTATGTGTAGTTAGCTGGAAGCTCAGCAGCTTCCTGCATAGGGGGTTACACTTTTTATACTAGCTTGGCCAAAATGGGGGGGTTACACTTTTGGTTTGGGGGTTACACTTTCGGTTTGGGGTACACGTTCTGTAAAGAAAAATCAAAATGGCCGATCTGGGGCCGAAATGACGGACCAAGACAGACCATTAGTTCCAAATAGATTGGTTCAAAATCGGCTGGACGGAGCGGGCCTAACGAACAAAAGTTTGACAACCCCTTTTATTCGAGGAAGATTCGACAGATTCAGATTCATGAGATTCAAGGACTTATTCCCCGAGGGCATCCATATCCTCCTTCTGGAACAACTGAACTTTCGAAACAGCTCTAAACCATCTCTAAGATGCCGTCGCCCTCGTACAAGAAGTCACCAGTGCAGCCCACGGTTGACCAACAACCGAAAGTACGACCGGGAGAGGACGTCAGCGAGAAAGCGGACGCTGCCACCGCTCTCTTGTCTCGCACCACGGCCGGCACCCGTCAAACTGCAAAAAATGGAAAAAAAACTGTCCCCCCGTCGGAATATTATGGATTGGAGTCTTTGGCAAATAATAATCTTCAAGGGGGAAATCTGTCGAATCTATTGAATCCTCCCGAACGAATCTTTCCTATCGGTACTACTCTCGCGGCAAATCATCACCTAAACAATATCATTCTGACCAACAGGAACCATCTCCTGTCATCTTGGTTCAAGACTGACCCTCACGGATCCGTCCCTCAAACCGCAGCTTTGGGGCAATTGCTCGCAATCCAGCGGGCGCGACAGGTTTTGTGTGAGGCGTCATTGCTGGAGGGCCAGCGACTGGTTTTGCCGGTCGATCGTCAGCCTCCTGCCCTGTTTTCCCCTCGTCCGGTGGGGGAGCTTCGTGGTGAAGTTCATTGGCGAAAGGATACAGTCGTTGGTGTTGGTGGGGGAGACGCGGTAAGTGTTTTGTGACCTAGATATGATGCACGTGATGTTGTGCTTGTTTTTGTGTATGTGCAATTAATATGATTTTGAATTCAGGTATCAATTACACCGGTTACCTCATTTTTTAAGCGCATGATGTATCTATGATTTTATTTCCATCTCTCTTGTTTGCACCCAAGTCTGACTCGCTCGGTCCTCCTCGCAACGGACCGAAGTCAAAAATGTCCACAGCGGATTCTAAACTCAGTCCTTCTCACGACACACCTTCCACATACAATGAAAGCGGATTGGAACGCAAAGTCACCGCCGAGAGCGGTGTCAGCGACCACCAGCAGCTCCCGACTTTGACGCGAGCCACTAGCAACGCAGGTGGGACCATAAAGAACAATGCGATTTTTTCTCATCATGCTGCGTCCGAAAGCGTGGTACCCGATCTGATGGAAGTCTACGACGCGTTAACTCAAAGTAGCACCCCTCAAACTGGTGCCGTGCCTGTATCGGTCAGTGATAAAGAAGAAGCCAAGAAAGGCGTGAACTTGTATTCCAACAACGGGGGCAAGCAACTCCCAAACCCACCGTCTCCCGTGCTGGCTCCCATAGTCGATAGCAGCACGCGCAGCTCATATCGCAGTCGATCGGCTAGATCAGGTGGAAGCAGCGACGGATCCTATTCTGACAGCACTGGCAGCAAACGCAAATCATCCGTCAGCGCTGCCGAGGTAGCCAAGACACGACGTGCCAAGAAAATGAAAAGTGAAGACCCACCCAAAAAGAAATCGGCACCTACTGACTCTCGGTGGTCGAAGCGTTTCACTTGGCCCGACGAATTGCATCGCGATTTTGTCGCGGCCGTCTTCGATGTGGGGCTCAAACACTCCTCTCCCTCCTCAATTATGGAGCACATGAAGCTCAATGCTGACGTCACGAGCGAACGGGTCAAGAGTCACTTGCAAAAATACAGATTGAATAGACAAAAGTCACGAAATGAGTTCATGGCGAGTTACGATAGTGCATTAGAGGGGTTTCAGAAACATCCGCATGATTTCGAGGAGGAGGGAGATCACAGCTTCAGTTGTGGTGAAGTCGCCGCGCTCTTGACCCATTCCATTCAGATGGAGGGAAAGGCCGAGCCGACTGCGAAGAACAGTACGACGGTAACGGAGCCACCTCCGACTCAGGGCGCCAGCAATATCGAGACATCAGCACAGGATTCGGATGGAGTATCAACGCTTCACCTCCCTCTTCTGTCAGAAGAAGAGAGAGAAAGTCCACTGGGGCAATCTTTTGGATATCTAGTGGGTATGTTTCAGACGCTCACTCTTGAATTGGAGATGAAACGTCAACATCAAGAACGTAGTGACCCTCATTCCATGTCCTCGACTAACCCTAATGTTCATGGTGCATTTCAATTGATGCCGCCGCAACAACAGCATCCTACTACCTATTACAGGGGAAATATCTATCCTCAGGCATTAGAACAAGCCGCCGCAACTGCTGCTTCGTTACACGTTGCAGATCCAAGTATTCACGAAGTTGCCAATGTCATACCCCACGCTATCGTAATGGGAGGTTCCCAAGCCGTTTATTCTCATGGACTTGGACTCTACCGCCTTCAAAGCCATGGTGTCCAGCACGAGCACCAACAATATCAATACGCCGGTGCAACATCACAACAAGTATTCAACCCTCCTCAAGCAAGGTTGCCCGCAAACCAACCTGCTACCCAAGAATGCCATAACTCTCCCGTGCACAATTATCATCATCATACTCCACACCAGTCAAACCATGCATCACATCAGACCTACAATGCCCCAGCGAACAGCTCTTCTCAACAACACACCTCTAATCCGGCCCAACACTTCACATCCACGACCGCGATATCCATGGTGCCCTGTCCGCTCGAGAGTTCCGGATCTCCAGGAAATGCTCCTGGACACGGAACGGGTCGAACACTCCAAGCACAAAAGGAGTCCAGCATTATGAAACAAGAAATGAAGAGCCAAAAGGCATTTCAGAATAAGATGCGTGCCCTGAAGCAAGTGGAGCTCAACAAGTACGGTGGGCGCGAGCAGAGTGTGTCTCAGTCAAATATATCATATGATCGGGAGGATCACCTTCACCAATCAACTAGTCAACCGAACGCCACTTCGATGGGAGGGGAAGGAGGATGCGAAGCGAAAGACGAAGAGACAAATGAACACAACGTATCACACAGTCCTCTACATCACGACGAAGGACTTGATCACGATTTTTGGAACTCGCAGGAAGTCAATGACCAGCTCTTTGATTTCTTGATGGATTCATAAGCAGATACAAACATAATTCATGTCAATGAGCAAAATTCATAGACGAACGATTTGTCAGATGATGTACAAATTAATGTTAAGGCTATAGTACCCCATTTAAAACAACAAACAAACCGTGACGTCATGTACCACATTAGACTTCAAATCTTGAGTGTCTTTTCGTGGTCTTCGATAGCCTTGAACAATTCTCTGAAGTTACCCTGACCAAATCCCCCACAGCCAGGACGTTCTTTCAACACCTTTCTCTCCATAATATTATCCCCCTCCACCTCTTCTTCCAAAACACAACCAATCCGTTGGATGATCTCAATGAACAACGTAGGTCTATCCCCCAAAGGTTTGGTAAATATCTGAAGCAGTACTCCTTCATGGTCTGCATCAGCAAGTATCCCCAACTCTTCCAACTTGACATACTGCTCCGTCGTTAATTTATCCCCAAGTCTTGTTGGCAACTCTCGATAGTACCCCTCCGATGGACGTACCATCAATTCAAACCCTCCCAAATTTTCTTCGGCATACCTCATCTTTGCAATGGTTTCAAATATATCATTGGTTTTAATTGCGATATGTTGCAACCCCGGTCCCTCATTCTGCTCCAAAAATGTTTGGATCTGACTCTTCCTCCTCCCTTCAGTAGGCTCATTCAGAGGCAATAATACCTCTTCATTGTCGGATGCCAAGACGACGGAATTAAGTCCCGATTCGACGGTCCCAATGTCATCGGGTGTGAATTCGGCAAATGGGTGGTAGCTGGAAAATGTTTGAATGTATGTTTGAGTTTCCAAGAGGTTTGGCACGTTTCCTACGGTGTGGTCTAGACGCGTTAGGCCATAGGTTGGTCTGTCACTGCGCGATGGATACGGTGCCAGATGAGGTAGGAATGGGATGTTGGATGATTCGTGTCCGTCCAAAGTGTTGTCCCGATGGTCATTTTCCTCTCCATCACTGAAATCGACAAACCGTAGCACCACATCGCCATACAATTGAATTTCCGCCAAAACACAGTCTCTCCCACCACAATAACTGGGCACCACCGTAGGTTCCAACACACCGACCGCTCCATTCTCCACGGCATTGAGATACGCCATGGTCACATTCTCCACGAGTATTCCGACGGCCCGCACCGCCAAACCATGTTTCGAGTAGAATTCCTGTGCGAATTCGGCATCGTATCCCGGCAAAGGGCGAGGAGCCGTCATTTGGACATTGGACCCGTCGTTGGCGGTGCCGCCGTCGCGACCGCTGGCAGTCGGAGGGGAATACAAATGCCTTCGTCTCCCCAAGGGTGCCGTGACGAGAAACCTGACGTTTTGACACTCCAATCCGTAGGTGGTACAAATGTCGTTTCCGGTGCTGAGTGAACTCCAACAGGTGATGGGAAGCCCCAGTGCCAATTCGAGTCGTTTGGCGAAGGTGGATGCATCTCCCGCGTAGAATTCAATGTGGTGGAAGGAGGTGGTGGAGAGTCGTTCTGGGGGATGGGATTGGGTCGCGAAGTGGGCTTTGCGATCGGAGAGGTTTTCGATGGAGGGTTTCCATTGTTGTTGTTGCTGTTGTTGTTGTTGCTGTTGTTGTTGTTGGGTATGCTGTCGTAATGACGTGGTTCGAACATGATGATCATTTCGAAGATGGTGACAACGAGTGGCTGGTTGGATTGGCAGGACTTGAAAGGAGGATGCGGGCAGTGACAACGATGCGAGCATCGCCGCCACGAGAGCCAAGACAGTGGAAATCATTGTGTGTGCTGTGGATAATTGGAGGTCCAACGAAATGCGAGTGTGAAACTACTTTCTGGCGACTGAAGGCATTCGTCGCCCAGTTCTATAGCAGGAAGATCTTCCGTTGAACCGATTGCTGCTGTCTTTCAACGCGATAATCGTCTATGGACCTTCGATATGACGAATCGCTCGAGTGAGTGTATTGTACAATATCATACAATAGCTGTCGGAAGCCGTCGTCCAATGCAGACTTTTTCTTGAATTGTCGTGGTTCGCTGGCGCGAGTGTTCGCGTTTTTGTTGACTGCGTCAGTCGCCAATCCTCCGAAGGGACAGTGCGGAGGAGGGAAAGATCTGATACCCGTATTTTGCCTGATTTTTGTCCGTTAACTGAGGTTCAACACCGGTCTACACTCTACATTACAATATAGTACAATGCGCTACCTAAAGGTACAATAGTATTGTACAATACGATACCTACTTTGACTGCTTTCAGGGCCACCTCCAACAACCATGCATGAAATATTTTCGCGAAGAAAGTGCCATGCCATGATTGTGCACATTGTAGGCGTTTATGCCTCAATTTTCACTCTCATGCCAGTTGATGATGACTCAAAAAGTCAGGAAACAATGAGAATATTTAATGGAACTCTAGTGGTTTCTACGTTTTATCTTTACACCTTGCTCTAGTCAATGTACAATAAGAAACATACCCAATCACGGCCATTTCAAGAAATATCCATCGAGAGTTCCAATCAAGAATAATTATCTCTAGGAACTTCCCAGTTGAAAAACTCCAGTCCAAGGGGAAGAGCCAAACAGAGGTGTTGTGCTGGTCTTCGCAGGGATCGCCCAGTTGAGCGCGCGTGGCGGCCCAGTCAACCACGATGGTAACTCCCCGTCATCCTTCCGTTCGTCGGAAAACTTGACGGGCTCGCAATACTCATTGTTAACCTCATCAACTTGGGGAGAAACAGGTCTAGAGTCCACCTCTGGCGGGTCCCCGCAGGGAAAAATGTCGGAGGCGCTCTCACAGATCGTAGTAGCACGAAGAATGGCTGGATGAAAGAAGGAAGACACGGGAGAGAACGAAATGTCGTCATAATTATCTTCTTTCAATGAGGGAGTTAAAATTTCCTTGTCGAGAGAAGGTTCAGACTTCTCTTGTTCGTCATCACAGTCGTCTTCCCGGCGGAAAATGGAGTTACGACGATAATGGGCGAGAGTCAACGAGTGCTCGAAGTCGTGTTCTTCAGCATCGTCAGCGGGGTTGTCTCTGCGCTCAGAGTCCTCGGACGCAGTAGTGAAAATGACCGAAACATTTCTGGAAGTACTACGCTTTAGAGATTTGCATTCATCGTAATCTTCTTCGTCATCATCAATCGGGCGCACTCGTACGGCTAACGTCTGCTTGACGAGGGATTCACGCTTGCGTTTGTTCAGAGCCTGTTGATCTGATATCATGGACTCAATTGAGAATTCTCTAATGCGGTCTGTTGGTATTAATTCGTCAATCATAGTGATGGGAGAATAGTTGCCGGCCTGAGATTGTTTGCGAGGCAATTGCAATGAAGTCTCGACTGGACGAATTGTTTTATGTGAGGTATAGCTCGGTTCAGAGTCATGCCATGTCACATTGCACACACCCAAGAGGAAGTGACAGTTGACAAAAAAACTAAATTTTTGACCTCCCTCGCTAGCGCGAATGATGGCAAAATATGGCGGCATCCAGCGGAATAACTGATTTCAAATTAGCCCAACTTGCCTCCGAACTGGGATTGCTCCTCGTAGCCCTCTAGGTACGCATGTACAATTTGTACTAAACAGGGAAAACGAACAGTCGGGAGTCGTAGAATGAAAAAAATGCAAGTGTAAATCATTACAACGAGAAGAGATGAAAAAGAAAATAGGAAAGCCCGCTTATCGTGGTAAATATTATATATTCAAAAGAGTCAACCCCCGCAGAATCAATACCAGAATATACCCATACCATAAGAATTTTTTGGCGATCGCCACTTAGCAGTATACATGATTCTGTGTTTTGAATTGGCCGGTATGTACCATTCCCAATTTACGTTGAATTCAAAATTTGGAGGGCGTCATGATTTGTAATCCCGTTCATAAGAATTTCATTCTTCTCTGATGCATTGAGGCACGACAATGCCTTATTTAAGTTAGACTACCACCTTGACTATTGTACCAATCTACCTATGTAGGTAGTTACCATGTACATAGATGGAACGTGAACGGAAACCCTCGATAAAATAGGAATCAGTAAACACAAATTTTATGTTCCATATATCGGATACTCATCGGATGTCACAAGTCGAGCCTCATCGTGTGTCACAGGTCGAGCACATGCAAATATAGTAATGACGACCACAAGAGCATAACCACCGAAAGGCCCAAGGTCGGCGTCCAATCTGATTTCCCGCCAGATTTTCTGTACCCCCAGTAATCACATTGATACTTCTTCGCCGTGTTATGCATCACAGCGTGAATACAGGACATTATGTTGTATATACATAAACGACATTGACGATTTTATGTAAACCTCAGGAAGGAATGGTACAATACGGTATTGTATTGAACAATACTACGTAGACGAGACGCTGGTATGGGTAGTATTGTATCATTCACCATAAATAATAATGCAATCACTGTAAGAAGTCACGCGCAGAGGCCACTCTATTAAATAGGTAATAGGTATGGTACAAGGCAAACAACTACTTTCATGCATTCATGTGAGAGTCTGAAGTCGGTCACCACATTGGAACGCCCGAACCCCCCAACCAAATTGCTGTTGACATTTGGGATTAAATGTTAACAACAAGATTTTTATGGGATCTTACTTTTGTCTAGCATGCCAAAGAAGCATATGCAATAGCGTGTCGGTCAACTTACCGTCTTCTTAGTTGCACCGTATTGATTGTCCGGTTGCAGCCGTGTACCTCCAGGGAACATCGTCGAATCAAAACATGTTACACAATGCTGATATTGGCATGACTCGAAGCTGGTTCAGGCAGAGGCAGAGAATCCGCTTCAACAATTTACCTGATGAAGAATCGTCAGGGTCTCTGTTGACATCATCAAGAACAAAATTAGTGCCAAGTGCAAACCCAAAAAGATTTAGACGACGAAGGGACGACCGAATGTTCATTCTGAGAATATCAGCAGCTCTGATTATGTTTGTTACTTGTAAAAATGATAGACATTTCACCCTCGTCGAGTCAGCATCAGCTCTGAGTGTGATTTCTGGAGACAGAAGAGCGAATGTCCCGCGGAAACTGGGGAGGGCTGTACCTGCACGCGAAAGAGGCTTTGCTCGAACATCACGTACGGTGAATAACTACTGGTGGGGATCTAGCACTGAACCAATTGTCGACGACGACGACGGGTGGGCCAGCGGCTTCCCGAATTACTCTAAGGCTTCCAAATCGTCAGGCAAGGCCGGCAAAAGTGGCAAGGCAAAGCAGGTAATGCCCATGCCACCGCAACCAGTACAACAAATCGTTATTTTCATACCGTCACCAACCAAGAAGCCTATTACCGAGAGGCCAACAATTTCACTCAAACCAACTGCACCGCCAACTGCCCCACCAACTGCACTGCCAACTGCACCGCCAACTGCCCCACCAACTGCACCGCCGACTGCACCCCCAACTTCACCGCCAACTTCAAGCCCAACGAGGCATCCAACGATGTATCCAACAGGTTCACCTTTGTTTGTTTCAAGTACATCCCCGTCTCAGTTTCCAACTTACTTTCCAAGTGGTCGTCCGACTTATCAGTCAAGTGAGCATCCGAGTGGTCACCCCAGTGGGAAACCTAGTTATATTCCTTCGATCCAGCAATCTGAGATGCCGTCTGCGCCCTCAAGTGGTGAGCCTTCGCTAATACCATTTAGCGGGCTCACAAGCAGCCCAACGTCAACAACAGTTTCATTTCCTCCTTCGACCATCGCGCCAAGCACTGTCGGAGTTAAGTCTTTCGTCCCAACTTTTGTAGATACGTCGAAGCCGGCATCTTCAAAAACGAACAAGCCTGTCGACACAGCGAAGCCAACAAAGGAGGCGAAGACGAGCAAACCCAGCCCTCTAGATTCGGTACTTCCAACAACAACTGATGGATTCAATACAACAAGTCCTACTGCATCGAAGTAAGTAATTAATTTGTTACCAACCGATGCTTCTTGATTCTCTTGGCTCATCATCTTAATTTAAGCTCCTCAAACAGTCCAACATTAAGATCTCGAGCACCAACCTCTGGCGCAACACCATCTGTTACCATTTCTACCCAAATGCCAACTCTTCTGCCTACTGTGGCAATTATCACTGACTCTCCAGTCACTGCGAGCATACCTCCCACAGTGACTACATCGTATATCCCATCAATATCCTTACCTTCTGTTAGTTATTTTCCCACCGTCGAAGCAGAGGCACCGGCATCAGATGTCATCATCGACGAGAGACAAGACCTTCAAATGTATCTGTACGGAATCGATACACTCACCCCAACCCGAAAAACGTCTTACGAAGAGGAAACGAAGAACTACATTGAAGATTTCTACAATATTGACAACGATCCAGGTAGTCTTCTTAGCACACTCAAGGACAATGTCTATGACGTAAGTGCAGCAGTTAAAGTTACTAACTGGACTCAGCCTGTTAATCCGACTGCCACTGCGAGCCGAAGAAAACTGATCAACGAAACCGCCGAAGATAAAGCCAAAGTGATCGTTCTGGATGTCACCGAGCCTTGTACTGGAGAATCTCCACTGACGGTGACATTCTCGCTGAAGTTGCATTATCTTGTAGATGATCCCAAGTTGAGCCAATCAGATTTAATTATCGCCTTTCCCTTTCGAACTGTCGATTTCCGAATCACATACATAGAGGATTACTTGCGATCCGGAGGAGAATTTAACGGGTTGTATTGTACAAGTCGCATAGTATTTCCTGGTGGCAAAACGCCTATTCCATCAAGCTGGTTTACACCAGCTCCCAATAGTCGTGATCCAACTTTATCCCCAACTCTCGCTGTTACGACATACGTTCCGACAATTGGCACATCGGAAGTCCCTTCTGGTTCTTCAGAAAAACCGACAACAGATACTATCGTTGATGAGAGAAAAGGTCTTCTGATGTTTCTCTATGGAATTGATTTCCTCACACCGTCTCGTATGAAATCTTACGAAGTAGAAACCAAGAATTATATTGAGGATTTCTACAATGCCGACAATGAGTCAGGTAGCCCTGGCAGCACGCTGAGGGGGAGTGTGTATGGCGTCAATGCAGCAGTAAAAGTTACCAACTGGACTCAGCCTGTCAGTCCTACGCTCTCTAGGAAGAGAAGAATATTTTCAACACGAAAGATCCAACAGCCTAACGTCACTGCTGAAGGAAAGGCAAAAGTAATTATTCTTGATGTCACTGAGCCATGCACTGGAGAATCTCCGCTTATCGTTACATTTTCACTCAAACTACAATATCGTGTTGATGAGCCAAAGCTGAGTCAATCAGATCTGGTCATCTCGTTTCCTTTTGGAACTGTCGATTTCCGAAGTGCTTACATAGAGGATTACCTTCGTCCTGGCGGAGAGTTCAACGGGTTGTATTGTACTAGTCGAATTGTATTTCCGGGTGGGAAGACTCCTGCTCCGTCTAGCGTTTCTACAGCAGCTCCCAATAGTATTGGTCTATCGGACGCTCCTACATTTTCGATGTCATATCGTCCAACAGCTGAAGGTACACCTGTCCCAACTGCTGCTGCTTCAGACACGCCTACTCTAGCGCCGTCTATAGTTAACGCCACAATCGTTCCAACATATGACGGTAATGTCTCGATGATTCCGACCCCAACTGGATCTTTGACTCCGTCATCAATTAGTTCATCGTTAACTCCATCCACAGTAAATGGAACTGCAACCCCGACCCTTCTTCCCTCGGTCGTCAACGCTAGTGGTGCTCCTTCGGTAGTGAATGCGAGTAGTGCTCCTTCCGTAACGAATGCGAGTACTGCTCCTTCGATAGTGAATGCGAGTGGTGCTCCTTCCGTAACGAATGCAAGTACTGCTCCTTCCATAACGAATGCAAGTACTGCTCCTTCCATAACGAATGCAAGTACTGCTCCTTCGATAACGACCGGGAATGCCACTTTTATTCCGACAGGTAATGCCACTTTTATTCCGACACCTTCTCCCTCAGTGATAAACGGAAGTACTGCTCCTTCGATAATTAATGCAAGCTTAGTCCCCACAAGTAACTTCACTGGCAATGAAACTTCGCTTGTTCCCACAATCTCGCGCAATGTAACAGCTTCGCCGTCGGCAAGAAATACTACGTCCTCGTTTGTACCTACTTCGTCAAACGTCACTGAATCATTGGCGCCTACTGCAAAACTTCCCCCGTGGGTAATGAGAATGTATGGAATGACAGATTTACCAGAAGAAGGGCAAGCCGTCTACAACGAAAGGACAGCTCTATACATAGAATCCTTTTACGACGGATCCTCGTCGGAAGGGATTCGTGGAGAAGTTTCCGGTATGACTGCCACGGTTCAGGTTGTAGGCCAAATTCCACCTACTCCTATCCGAGCATCACTCAATACGAGAATATCTGGCATTGTTGTTCATCACGGGAAGAGGCAACACGCAGTCAAGCAGTCTTCGACTCAAGGATCACTCGTTCGAAGTGGAGAAATCCATAGGTTTGGTAGGAATGGAAGATTTCTCCAAGATCCCTGCTCTGGCTCCTTCTTGACTTTGAGGTTGAGTATTGATATCAATTACACAACACTGAACGATGCATTGACCCCCGATGAGGTTCTGAAAGAGCCCTTTAGTACCGCTGAATACAGAGATGATTATCTGAATAACTACCTTGATGACGGATCCGCCGGAGGAGAATTCTTTCGAGACCTGACTTGTACCAGTGAGATCATTGAACCGACCCCGCAGGCAAACGTCCCAACGCCTGTCCCAGTTGTTCTATCAGCTACGCCATCAATTTTATCTGGGGGGAATGAAAGCTTATCTCCAACTATTGCTGTGCTTAATGGAACTGCAAGTAATGCTCCCTCACCATTGAACGCAAGCTTCGCACCTTCAGCTTTGAACGCAAGCGCTGGCGCCACAAGTAACTCCACGAACAATCAAACCTCCCTAGTTCCAACCCCGTCGCCCAATGTAACAACATCTCCGTCTGTAGGGAATATAACTAATTTTCCTCCTACTACTTCATCGAACATTACTGAATCGATAGCCCCAACTATTGCGAATGCTGGCAACATAACGAACCCTTCACCTTCCATAAGCTTGACACCAACATTGATTAGCAATATTACCACTCCCCCACCTGCAAACAAAGATGTCGATGATATATTTAATGATGAATTAAAGTTTGCGAGGTCTGGTCCTTCGTATGATAGGAAATGTAGCGATGTTAACCACGACACACGTACATACGCAGAAGAAATAGAGATCAAGTTTTTGTACGGAGTCGAAACCAAGTCGCACAAGCAACATTTCATCGTGGACATGGAGGATTTAATCCTGGATTTCGTAACCACGTCTGTTCTACGATGTGCCGAAGGTGACCTCCAGCCGTCTATTCGACCCCGAATGACGAACAACGCGTTGGATTTTGGTGTGCTTAGGATACGTTACACTGAGAATGGAGACATTACATCGATCAGTAAGTGTGGATGTAGCTGTTTATTGGGTCGTGTTTCATTGTTTTCCCATATCTGACCAATCGGCATTATTCCTGCGCCAATCAACAGCAAAAAAATGCATCGCAACATCATCGGCAGCCAAAGGCTGTTTGGTATTAAGTAGTAAACTGTTGGTCACAACAATGCATTCATCCGTGTCTGAGGTCCGCGTTCGTATACTCAACGTGCTTAAAGATGCTTTTACCAAAGGTATCTTCGCCGAGTCTGTCTCGGAAGTGGTCCTTGCTACCTATCTCGGGCCGGATGCTACTGCTTCATCTTCGTCTACATTGGCATCCGACGCACTTGCCGACGATTCCTTGGAAGGAAGCATTGTCATTGCTATAATGTTCAGCATTACCATCGTAGTTGCCGCTGCAATATGGGTGTGCATTTCCTCGCCGTTAACACGGAGAGAACTGTTCGACAAAATCCGCTCGGCGACAAAAAGGCGGAAACGCTACCACTCGCTTTCTGTGAGCAATAATTCGGAGGTAGAGGCAGAAGTCAGATCGGGCGATCTCGCAGTTTACAGAGATTCCGACCGAGACGACGACTCGCAGCATTCGCAGCATACTCAAAACTTGCTTCGATAACGCCATTTGTCGATGCTTGGATGAGAGGGCAACAATTCATTACTGTTTATTATATTACGGTATCGTCATTCATCAAGCTATGTGTATCTATGTCATCGGTGTTTGAATTAGGTATATTATTAATTTCATCATAAATTCCAATTGAACGTAGGATTTTTGTCGTAATCATACTACTACTGAGCAGTAATTTTGGGAGATTACACGATACTGGCTACATTCTCAGCATGTACCGATCTTGCTTCGATCCGTATGTCATTGATCTCGGAAGCGAGGGCAAGGTCATTTCAGCCAGATAGTGTCATCGTTCTCTCACATCAATGATGTTTGAACTCGGCACCATACCAATCAAGTTTGAGAATGTTGTCAAGCGACGATGTTGACAATAAGATGTGCCTTACGTGATGATGGGTGGGTACAAAGAAATCGATTCAGATGTGACTAATAATATGAACGTGGGACAGAAGACAATGTCGAACTTGTCTTTAAATTATAACTGTGTGTATGGTTGATTTGACCTGTCTGCTTCGAGAGTGCATGGGATGATATAACTTTCTACCTGCAGATCCGCCATATCGCTCCGCGCAAGAGTCCACACGTTGATCGCTCTGCTACGATTCACTTGTCTCTGAAAAGCGATCCCATCAACTCGTCTTCGGTACCCCCGGCTTAGTCTTCCCCTTCGCCCCACCGACCTGAAAAGGCGTCTCGGAATACTTGTTCAACCCGAAATGATATCCCCCCATCCTCTTCCTGGGCACGTTGATGGACCCATCCATCCCCCTCGGCAACTGAGCCGTATGAGGATGTTCCTGCCCTGCATATATCTTCAACCTGGGTTCCATGTAGGATCGCCGCAAATTGTTTCTGTAAAGCATCCCCAATATGGCCTTTCTCAGTATTTCTGTGGGTTTTCGTTCGAGCATTTCTCGGGCGGTACGTTGCTTCAGTCCTCCGGGATATCCGGTGTGCCAGCGGTAGATTTTGTCGGACCATTTTTTGCCGGTGAGTTGGACCTGACGAGGAGGAGGGGGGGACGAGGAGGGATGAGTGATGCGACGAGCGATACAGCACGGCAACCATTACGACGAGTTCGATGATCAGCATCCAGACCCACCTTGTCGGCATTCACAATAACGACGTAATCCCCGCAATCCCCGTTCGGTCGAAAGGTGGGTTTATGTTTCCCCCGTAATATCGGCGCGATGGTGGTGGCTAGACGGCCTAGGGTTTGATTGGTGGCGTCCACTAGATGCCATGTTCTTTGGAGGGCGAGGCCGGGGAAGCTCATGGTCGGGCCGAGATGGTTCAAAATCCCTAGTTCAAAATAATGGATTCCACCGTTCTACTAACGATTTCTATGAAATGTCGAGAGAGAGGTATGATGTTGAATACAAAATAGTTATTACCTTCCGATTGAGAGAGGGGCAAATGTGGTAATTAGAGCATACTTACGCAGGGTACAGTACCGTGCCTTTATGTATCCGGCATCCTGCGGCAGCCTGCGT
>JALLPC010000067.1:0-18889 GCA_036940045.1 Stephanocyclus meneghinianus | reverse complement strand
GTTCACAAAATAGATGAGATTTTGTAAAGTTTGGCCTACACTACCCTGTGGCCTATACACCGTAATATACGTAGAGAGGTATATTTCATCCTATTGCATCGTCACCTCTTGTTGTTTCACAACACATGATGAATGGTATTGTACAACCGCGAAAGAAGAGAACGAAGGTAGCATGTCATGGCATGGTGTGTTTGTGTTAAACTTGTAGGACGATAGCCATAAAGACAAGAATATGCCTCCCCAAAAATCCACTCACGCCTCGTTCTCTTGTACGAGCAACGAATCGTGGCACGAAGAGTGCACCACCAGCGAGATCAAAAGCAAGATCATCTCATCAAAAACACCACTCTTGTCACCCCCCACCACTCTCTGCACCCTAGTAATGATCGACATGATCTCCGTTTCCCTCGTGGTACCTCTCCTCCATCAATACTACAAGAACGCCGGCGTTCACTCGGCACATCAACGAGAAATGCTCTCCTCTCTCTTCTCCTCCTCTCAAATCATTGGAGGGATGGCGATTGGCGCCTTGTCGGACTTGGGCTTGTTGAGTCGACGTCGTGTTCTGTTTCTTTCCTTCCTCGGGAGTGCATTGTCGTATGCGCTGATTATTGGAGGAGGGATACGCCAATTGATTTGCAGTCGAGTCATTGTGGGGCTGGTCAAACAGACGATGACTGTGAGCACTTCTTTGATGGCGCAGTACACTGATCCTACAAATCGGACGGTTTGGATGGGACGATTGGGGGCTTCGACTACGGCGGCCTGGATTGTGGGTCCGTCGATTGGGGCTGTTTGATATAGACATGTTGGCGAATATGTACCTGCTGCAGCGGCAGGAGGGTTGTTCCTCTTGAACTCGTTGTTGGCCGCTGTGCTACTGCCCACTGACGATTTAAAGACATCGAAAACAATCAACGCCAAAGAAAATCAACAATCGTCTGGAAATGACACAACAAATGATGGCAAAAAGAAATTGAAGTTATCATCTTTTTTCGCTAATCTCAAGACATGCTTCGGTTCTTCTGCCCTGGCATCCGTTGTCATATCCCTACTTCTATATGGCTGGGTCGCTCGAACCACGTCCTACGCAAACATGGCATCCTTTTACGAAGAAAAATACGGCATCGAGCCCCATGCCAGAGGGTACATTAAGTCCTATCAGCAGTGTCTCAATTTCGTGGTCCAGTCCTTCCTCGTGCGAACACTGTTATCTGTATTTGGAGGCGAACGCAGTGCAGCCTGCATCGCGGCGTTTGCAATGTCCGTGGCTACATTTTGCGAAGTCCATGCAACCTTTCCAATCTTTGCCTGTCTGATTTGTCCAATAGTGGCCACTTCAGTAGAAATGATAAGCGTATCTCTGCGATCTCTGTTAACGCAAGTCACTCCCAAGGAATCTCTGGGATCCGTCCTTGCAGCAATGGATGTGTTGCAAAATGCTGCATCTGTTACTGTTCCGTTCTATAGAACACTCTTGTTCCGTTTCTTAGTGACGACCGTTTCTGGGAAAGAGGATGAAGATGCATCGATGATGGGCGATCCTGATCCTCGGGTATGGTTGCTGTCCTCTTTCGTTCACTGGGCGGGGTTTGCCACTCTTGTGAGCTGGCTTTTATTTTCGCGAAAAAATGCTGACATAAATCAGATAAAAGAGAAAAAGGACAGATGAGATGTTGGTGGCATTCACCAATACCCGAGGTGTTCATGATTGTTGCGACACGTCTCGCAAACATCTTCAAGATTTCGAAGCAAGTCTGCGAAGAGGGTCTCAAATCATCCCATTCTACACATAGAGTCTGGAGAAATGTTACGACAATTTAGANTTACGACAATTTTTTGAAATCACAAACAGATTATTCGAAAAACAGGAAGTCCTTAAATATTTACAAGAGTTAACCGAATAGAAAGAAATTCCACTACAAAATGCAAAAGGGTTGCCTTTTTAAGAGTTCCCATTGGCACACCTCTTTCAGCACTTACACGGTGCTCTGTTGCAAGATGGACATCCTCCTCCGCTGCAGCAAAAGTCTCCAACATAACATTCACCTCCAGTAGCAACACACTGGGAAGTCCTCCATGCACCATGGCCATCCCAAGTCCCATCTCTATTCTGTCTTTCATTTCCTGTCTTCCTCTTCTTCCATGTGTGTTTATCACTAGTATCAGTATTTTTCGTATTGATCAGTCTTCTACCTGGCATATCGCTGTCAACTAATGTCTACGGTGATCTCGTACAGAGCGAGGTGAGAGCAAAGAGATGTGATTCCTTCAGTTCAAAGGCATTGTGGTGTATGACTTACCGTCCTGAGAGTTCCGCGGAAATGATTGGTCTCATCCTCCATTTCGGATATAACTCGTGGAGCAAGTGATAGTGCCAGAGTCAGAATAACGGAGAGAAGCTTCATTGTTTGTAAATTTTGTCAAACCTATAAAATGACAAGTAATGATATTTTTGGAGTAAAGTGCAGTGAATAAGAACCGCTGGGTGAACTGTGATTGATTTAACACTCGGAGTCAACAGAACACTAAGAGTTTCAGCAAGTACCCGCTGGGTTACTGTAGGACGTCGTATCAAGGCCGCAAGAAACTTACTCTTCGGGTACGTTCAAACAGCGTCAAGCCTGTGAAATTAAGTCGCTGATTGTCCGAATTTTTTTGATAGCATCCGCCGATGTTGCACTGACTTTGCATGCGACACTGTTAAAAGTCCAAAACAGCAGTGCTCGTACCGAACGGCCTCGCAATCGCAAATTCGTCAACCAAAGTATCTGAGGTCTTGATGCATGAGCAAGTGCCAAGTTCCCAAAGCAATTAATGATGAAACATGGTTCGATATAATACATTGCCATTGCAAGACCTGCAACCCAACTGCATGTTGTAGTTCTTCAATGCAGTTGAATTTGTCTTCACTTCCAAATGCCTTTGCAACAGATGGTGGGACATAGAACGATCTGAAACGTACCGCATACGTCAATGACCACTATCACCCACCAGGCTAGGGTTTCTCTCCTCGTCTCAGCAGACAAAGAGTGATTTGAAATTGGAGATCTGTAGGATTAATCATAGTTTTTGACAGAGGCACCGTAAGTTCAATGACGTTGAAAGTATCACCACTCTGTATAATTACTTGTGTTAAAGTATTTCACCGCTCGACAAGCTGACTTACGGTTGATTGGATAGTTATCAAGTGATGAAAAATTTAGGAATGTTATGTTGCAGACATTACACTCCATTGGACAAATTGCGATTTTTTCTCCAGTTATCATCGTAGCATGAGCCAAGATTCTGTCGAGTGACTGCCAAATATTATACTTCATGACGTTCAAAAACAACATTACATAGAAGGCCCAGTTGTATTTTCTTCAGAAATCATTGTGTAGGTATCACGAGCGAATGAGTCTCTCAAATTTTGCCAACATCATTTTGACGCTTTCGGAATACCCCAGATCCTCAGCACTTGCACGGGGCTCTGTTACAAGAAGGACATCCTCCACCACTGCAACAAAAATCTCCAACATAGCAATCATAACCGGTGGAAACACACTGCGAAGTTCGCCATGCCCCGTGTCCATCGTAGGAACCATCTCTGTTACGCCTCGCGTGTCCAGAATTCCTCTGGTTTCTATCGGTCATGACCTCGGCGAATGTCTACACGATGGTATCAAGCGACGAGAACGCAGCATAAGCCGTGATATGTGAGGAAGTCCGTATGCAGTCAGTCACAACTGCTCATTGTAAGATCGACAAAGAGGATACTTACCGCCATGGGCGAACCGCGGAGCTTTGGCGGTTCGTCCTCGAGTCCGACAACGCCGTGATGAGCCATCAAGAGTGCCACGGGAAGAACATGGGATAGAATCTTCATTGCGTTAGGATAGTGAATTGGGCTGTATTTTAATGAACGATTAGTGTGTCATACGTTGCAATGGCCAGGGCTTGAGGTAAAATCACCTTATTCAGTGTGACGATGACTGGTGATGATGGGAAAGTGTATTGGTACATATTGTATGATGGAACGCTGTATGAGTGTTGCGTTGCATTCGAGACAGCTTAGAGACATAAAGAGAGAGATAAAGAGATAGCGACGACAAAAGGAAGAAAGGTAAATAGGCGACTTCTGCGCGAGATTACAGGTTGATTTTTACAGTATGATACCATATATTATAATAGTACACACCTTTATTTTTTTGGTATCGCATAGTACCACCACAGTACAATACCTATCTGTACGAGAGCTGCACAAGTGTTGGTAGACCTTCAGGCAGATGATACCATACCAATAGATACCAATACAGAGAGGTCTCCATCGCGTGTACAGGTACCGTCTGGATATCTTCGGGTCCCTAAATGGCCCCCCTCAGGCTTGTGGTCCTCTTGGCATCTCCCAGCTATATCTCTCTCCCAGCCGCTTCGCCGCTACTCTCATGCTGTTTAATCGACAGGGAACCACTTAGTCTATTGAATCGCCTCACGATCAAGAGCAATGCATTCAAAGTCGCATCATTCCTGCAATCAAAACCATCGCGATCTTTCCAAGAAGCCGCAGCCGCATCGCCAAAGTCCGCAAACCCAACGCTGCAATCGCACCGCCTTCCCCTCCTCCAACAATCAGCGCATCACTTCCTTATCGACCATGTCGTCGTCGTCATCTTCCGCTATCGACTATACTTCCTCCCCTCAACCGTCATCTCCAGACTCCACGTTCAATCAACAATGCAATGTCCCTGACGACATGTCGAGGCAGTCGGCCATTTTGCTATACCAAGCGTTTGCAGGGGGGCACGAGTCATCGCTTAGAGCTCGCACGCCTGAGAATGAGAACGACCCCTCAAATGAAAGAGGGGGCGGTATGGATCCCAGGATGAGAACAGATTCTACTCAAAGCGATTCTAGTCTTGATCGATTGGATGCTGAATGTTTTTGCAATGGTACTTCTCAAGAGCAAGAGACGTCCCCGAGAAAACACCGTCCGAGAGAGAATTATGATCAAACACGCAACAATCAAAGACGAAATGAAAAACGAACAAATCAATCAAATGATGGCGCCAAGTATTCATCAACAAAAAGCGACAATCACGACGAAGAATCTTTTCATTCAACGACTCCGGGCTCGTCACAACATCCGCCGAATCAAACGACAATCTCTTCCTTGCTATCAAGACACCGGACGAAGATCGGGACTTTTTTCATTTCATTAACAGCCTTGTGGATTTATTCCAACTACAAAAAGAAACAATATCAGAATAGGCGCCATGGGAATAATTCCAATCAGGACTTGCTTCACAACAAAATCATTGAAATTTACAAGTCGCTTTTGAAAATGATGTCTCGGCTGAGGATATCCGCCTACTTTCGTCATCCATCGAGTACAAAGAAATTGGCCAATGGATCAGTTGATTCTCAAACAAAGTCAAATATGTCACCCTGGGACCAAGCAACAATCACACCGTTGTCACATCTTCTAGCAGTGGCCAAAGCTGGAAAGATATCCAAAGTCATGCTTCGTGGATCCGTTCTTTCCTATCTTCACTCCATTCAATCAATCGCGGCCGAGCCGAATCAAACAAAGCAACAAGGACAGCACCGTTGGAGTAAAACAACCCTTCCCTCAAACAATCCGAATTTTCTACAAGAAATACTATCCACCATTTTAAACCACGGTTGTCATGATATCACCACGCTCCCAGAATCCCTTTTGCAAAGATTCCTAAATGGACCCGCTCTCGTCATATTCCCATTTGCATACCTCGGTGCACTCTACTGGATCATGAGACGGCTTCAACGCCATCAATTGGAAGATGCCAACGGTGATAGCGATAATACCTTTACATGGAAGGAAAATGGACCGGTGAAAGGAAGCTCTTCACCACAGCACACGACAACCTTCGACGATGTTGCAGGTATAGACTCGGCTTTGCAAGAATTGTCCGAGGTGGTTTCCTACATGCGCAATCCCAATGCGTTCCATGTCGTCGGAGCTTCGCCTCCGCGAGGCATTTTACTGCACGGTCCCCCGGGCAGTGGAAAGACGTTGCTCGCTCGCGCCATCGCCGGCGAAGCGGGGCGGAGGGAAGTGGGATCTCTCGGACGAGGGGCCACGATTGACTGTTTTGCTGTCTGTTCGGGAAGCGATTTCGTAGAAACTTACGTGGGTAGAGGCGCTGCGCGGGTTCGCGCTTTGTTTCGCGGGGTGAGAGAGGAGGCGTGGAAAAACTTTGAGAGGCGCCGGAACCAGTTCAAGAGAGACATCAAAAAGCAGAGTGGGAGCTCCGTAGGAAGAGGAATTTGCCTCGGTTCGTCGGCCTCGAGTGACAGCGCATGCAATAGTGTGCTGAATGCGTGGGACAGTGTGCAATCTTTGCTGAGGCAACGTCGTTCAAGTGCCATTGCGAACGATGGCGAGGAATCAAACAATCATCGACCAATGGCAATTATTTTCATAGATGAGATTGACGCGCTAGCAAAACGCCGTGATTCGGGAGCGGGGTTCCATTCGTCGCTTGGAAGCTGTGATGAACGAGAGCAAACTCTGAATCAACTCCTGACAGAGATGGATGGATTCGCTACAGGGTCATCAACACAACATGTGCTAGAAGACGGACCTTCCGGAGTCATTGTGATTGTCATCGCTGCAACCAATCGACCAGAAGTACTCGATCCTGCAATTTTGAGAGCTGGACGCTTTGATCGACATGTTCGAGTTCCACTGCCTGATGCCAATGGCCGTGAAGCCATCTTGCGCGTACATGCAAGGCGCATTCGATACGACCCGTCGTCAGTCGATTTCCGTGAATTGGCTTTTGGAAAGCAAGATAGTATTAACGCGACTGCTTCTTTGTCGCCCACTCACAATTTCAGTGGTGCTGATTTGAAAAACGTCGTAAACGAAGCCGCACTTTATGCTGTGAGGGATGGAAGCACCTGTGTCAAACAAGAGCATTTGGTGGAAGCGGTGAAAAGGGTAAGAAACATGGTTGATGGTACTCATCGAGAGAGACACCAGGTTCCTGCGATGCATCATTTGTTTGTCCGCTGAAAGGTCTTAATGATATGTAATCTACAAATGATTTAAAGTTCTTTATCAATGCATGTTGTTAAAAATACACCCATATCTCACAGTTTATAGCCTTAAACTCTTAGTCCTCAGTTGTTGGCAAGTCTTCAAAACCAGCTCATTTATAGGAGGCTATTAGAGCCAGAAGTGGTCTATATATGTACTTATGAAATGATTTCATCATCTACCTATGCCAGCACTACTTGGGTTCAATTGGATAGTGCGTGTTCTCAATACAGGATGCAATGAAAACTCATTTACAGGCGAAATGGGCCGATGACATGAGTAGATTTTCCATACTCTCATTCAAGCCCAATGACTGCGAGACACGCTCTCTCACCACTGGGTTAGTAAGAAACCCAACACTGTGCATTCTTCCATCAGATGCGGTGGCTAAATCGGCACAAGCACCAACAAACACAGTTTTCTCACAGCGAGTTAGGGTTTCATGAGGAATACCGGCCACCGACTTGGAACTTTCTTGTGCAAGAGATTTCCACAATTTCATGTCAGCTTGGATTGCTGCTTCCCAAACTGCTGCTGCACCTGATAAAGCTACCAAAAGCAAGGAACGACAAATGAGATATTTCTCACAAAATTGGAATTAGAAGAAAGAAGAACTTACAATCGCCTTTTTGACCAGATGACATGGTAGACGCTACCTCTAGTCCGGATGTGACTTAACATGATAAGTGAAGTTGATAATGGTGAATAGTAACTAAAAAAATCGGCAATGCCAACACATCACACGAAATGGGATCAACTCACCAAACCCCCTCCTTTCTTCTAAATCACACTCCGACTTAATATTGTTTATAGCAAAGGCGATCAACTCACTTGCAGACATCACCTCATTGTCAGGGTCCGAATCACCAACTATATTTGCCTGCAAAGAGCGCTGCGCAGATATAAGAGTCAATCCATTTTCAATCGCGGCAGTGCGTCTACCCACTAAATCCGGCGTTGTTGATGATGATATTGCAAGCTTATTTGCAAGCTTGGCAAGGCTAAGATAGGTCTCTTTTTCCCAGATAACATTGCTCTTGTTATTCAGCAGGCCATCTATTGCGCTCTCATATGACCCAGTTCTCAATTCGTTGATCCATGACCATTCCGAAGTACTAGGGTCAGTGCGAAGATGTTGGTCAAGAGCATCAGGGCATTCTTTTCCTAGTTCAAAAACCATGGCTTGTAGTCCTTGGATGGAATACCAACGTAGGACGTAGCGACAAAAGTCAAGTCCGGTTGCAAAATCGACAGACCCATGAAGGTGTGCGTAGGCGTTTTCAGATGAAGTTCGAAGCATGAGCCGAAGGTCATATGTCTCGTCGGGTTGTTTGTCGGAGAAAGGCCCGCGATGCATCCAGCTCTTCCGATGATCATGGCATATCTGTACAATTCCTACAGCACCAATTAACATCTCAAATATGAGCTCCAAGTATTTGTGGCGATTAAGCATAGAAAGGCCAAAAAGATAACATTGCCCCTACCTTCAAAGTGTTCGTGATTCAAGCTAGTAGTCAATGCAACAAGGTCATCTCCATCATTATTTGCAAAACGCCGCAGCAAGGGAATGGACGACTGTTTCGCCTCTATTGGCGCAAGAAAAAACAGTTAATGAAAGCACACGATGTCACAGGAAAAATAAATCAAGAATTACTCACTTTCATACAGTTGACGAGCATTGTCGTTACCTGGATCACGCGAGACGACATCACGATGACCTCCAAGCAAGGCTGCACACATGTCCTCCACAAGTCGTCCTAAAGCGACAGTATCCACGTCCGAACCCGACGAGTTCGCAAGCAGCGATTCCCCGCATTGATAAACAATTTGGAGGTGTGATTGCAGCACACAAAGAACATCTAATGAGGAAGTCCACGGGATAGATGACAACTCTGTCGTAATATCATAGACCGGAACATCGTAAAGAGTAGATTCATCCTGACGGTAACGAAGAGCTTTCCCAATACCGTTGCATAACACGACAGACGTGATCCAGATTAGATCTGAGGAGTTGTCATTCATTGATGACTCTTTCAGGCTAGACCAACGAGACGGCAAATCAAGTACATTCTCCGAAAGACCTTTTAAAATACTCGTAGCTATGTGTCGAATCCTTGCAATCTCAGCTCGTTTTATGTCGTCTGACGCAGATGCATCCAACTTCGAAAAGAATGCATCACATTCCAAAAAACTAGTTTGCGTCGCTACAATCATCTCTCCGTGATCTCGCAACTGGACTCTTCCCTCCGTTGAGATCTTTCGATATGCTCCGGCATGAAGTAAAAAGTTCACGAAGTCAGTATGCAATTGAAGCTTTTCTCGAAGTGCCACCATGGGTGAGTGGACCTTAAAAGAGGGCGACAACCATCCGCTTCCTCGTCCAACGCTGTCCGTGAGAAAATCTTGCGAGGCCATTACTGTTGCAACCGAGAGCACCGCAGAAGAACACGCATCAATTGAAGGTGGAATCACCAACCGTGCCACAGCAGCATTGCTCGTAGTCCCACCCCCACTCTGCTTTTTATTCATAAATTGTCGAAACGCCGAAAGCAAGTGCAATTTGATGGCGAGAACATTTTCCTCTCCTAAAATATCCACATCATTATATTGAGCGGAAGCTTTGGAAACTGAAGTCAAGCGAGGGAATCTCACAGATGTCCCACCCAACAATCCAGATGAAGCCAAAAACACACATCCTCCGGTGATGGAATCATAACCAATACAACCAGACACTATCGAGGGGATAATATGAGCGTACAAATCCAAATCCTTGACACGTGGCCGCCCCTCTCCCGAATGGCCACCGAAACAAATCGCCGAAATGGTCACAGGACAATCCGCACCTCCCTCGCAGGCGCCACCGCCAGGCCACCCCTCTCTCGGTCCAAATGCGACATACGCGACCGTGTCGGCGTCCTCTCCGTCGCCGGAAACCAAACCGACACATTTCAAGTGTCCCGAAGGAGAAATGGCCTCACCGGAGTATCGGTCGAGCCAAACAGCATCCATGACCGAAAATGAGGATGCATCGTTCCCGTCTAAACCAACGCGTAGCACATATACACGTGAAGAACTATTCATTTCTTTCTTGGATATTCGCACTACGAGCAATAGAGAATGACCATCGTTTGACAGTGTGGGCGGTGTTAGGAGTTCTGCAGAATGATATCCTTTGAGATCAGATGTGCCGAGAATATTGTCAAGATCAAGTGATCCATTGTGATCATGATGACGAAAGAGGCTTTTTTTGGCAAGGCATCCTTCGGTTGCTTCGATACCGCTGGCATCGTCAAAGAGCAGTGATACCTTCCAATGAGTCAATGTGAGCGAAGGAGAAACGGATATCATGCAAATGGAGTTTTTAGAGGGGGAAGATACTGATGTTCGTGCCACTTTTCGAGGGGGTGGACTTCGATGGACATGCTGTTTGTTGGTACTCTCTCCATCTAAAGTTTGTTCCGACAAATAAGGAATCAACGCCACTATACTTTCTTCTTTGTCTTCTTCATCTTCTTCTTCTTTCATAACAATCTTTTTTTTGGGAGTAAACAACTTGTTGTACAATCCTCGGACCACCCCTTCCGGTTGTTCGTGATTGCAAATCAACTTGGCATGCAGTCCCAACGGTCTGGAGGTCATTCGAAGTTTGTACATTTTTCCTTTGGAGGTGGCTAAAAATATCCATCCATCGGCAGTGACACTGTTTCCACTGGCGGTCGTAAATGCAGTGACAAATTCATCGTCTATGGGTAAACGGAGGGAGGCATCGCATTCTCCCGCACAATCCTCCTTGCCACCGCTCCTTCCATCATGACGATGCAGCTTCAACCCACTGTATCGTGAGTCCAGCATCCAGAGGCAAACCACTCCCGTGGATGACGAAACGACGTACACGTAATGCACTTTTCCCGGGCCTCCCCTCGTCGATTTTCGAGTGCGCGCAGGATCGGCCGACGCGCAAACCGCCAACAAGTCGCCTCCCTCGTCGTGCTCGGGATGAACCAATCTCAATGCACTTTGAGAAGGGGCTGTCAATTCCTCGTTCAGAGTTTGCGTGGAGTGCTCCCATACATGGATTTCGTGGCGATGAACGAGGAACGACAGGCCCGAGCAGTTTTGATCGATGCTCCCCGAGATTGAGTCGTGGTGGGACTGCGAGAGGAGGGCGTGGATCGAGGGGGGGACGACGCCGATAACGTGCGCGGTGCTTTGGGTTGCTGTGGGGGGCGCGGGGGGAATGAGGGATCGTTCGGNCTCTCATGGGGACTGACCCCATGGAACTGCTTCCTCGGCACAGATACCTCCTCGAATGGGATTTTTTAACCCTCGGGAAGGGCTCTACCGTTGACAGACAATACTGGATCATGAGTATGGAGTCAGCACTACATGCTTCAGGGAAACGGCGACGGATTGATAACATGCGCGGTGCTTTGGGTTGCTGTGGGGGGCGCGGGGGGAATGAGGGATCGTTCGGGGCGTGTCATGGTGCTTGTTAGTGACGGTGATACTGATGGTGATGGTCTGTGTTCAGTTGGCGTTTCTCCTTGTGCGATCTATTGTACGATATCCTACTCGGAGTCTATGGTACGGGCCCCCCCCGCGCCACGAATGGGTGCGCGAAGATCATGGCACTGCGGCGGGAATGATGTAATGACTTAGTGAGAATCTCGAGTTTTTTTGGTGTATCTCGATACTCCAATCTGATGCATACTTAGGTGGCGATTGGCGGAATTATGTCGGCTCGCTTACATTATATTTAAACGGACGTCCACTTTCTCACTGGCTCTCACTGGTGAGCCCTCGCAAATGATCCTGAGGACTGGACGCGTGTGTTGTACTTCACGGTTCACCCAAAAGCCACACTCAACGACAACTTATCCACTTTGATTGTTCATCGCCAACAAAAACAGACTCTGCAAATCAACGAAAACTGACCCTCACGATGACGACAAAGCTCGTGGTTCCCCTCCTTCGAAAATCTCGACATTTTGCACAAACCCACCGTCTTCCCATATCCATCCAAACATACACAACAACATTACATCATCAACATCCATTATTCCACATCACAAACAGAAGAAATCACACCAACAGCTCGAACGAACTTCCTGCCCCCTCCTCCAACGACTACTTCCCATGGCGTCATTCCCCTTCCCTCCCTGCACGAATAGAAAACGGCGATGATTTCAGCGGCATGCCCAATAATTTTCGTGCAAGATTCATACGAAGGACGATCGCCGGCCAAGAATTGAATCTCAAGTTTTGGGATTTGTTGCCCCTGCCTTTTGAGAGGGGATGGGAGCAGGAATTGGCGGGAAATTTTTCTACTGGTGAGAATAGTGACGCGTCATTCTTTTTCGCTTTTGCTTCGTGATCGGTTTGCTCAATGACTCGTCCTATTGTTTAGCGTACGGATTGGCACTCGCCGAATTGTTACGCTCTGTGTTTAAAGGTAAACGTCTTGAAAGATATCAAACAATACGCTCGTCTTTTAGACACTATCATCCCATCAGTCCTCTCTCACATACTCTTCAAATTATGTTGAATAGTCCCCGTCTCGAATGATTTTGTCGCAATTTCCATAAATTCCGCAATTAAAAGCACAAACGAAAATGAATCAGAAGCAAACAATCATGCCAACGATGGCAACAACGAAAATGAGCACAAATACATACTCACACAAAACAAATACCTGAATAGCATGATGGACAAAAATCTCTTGGCACGATACCAACTCGTCGACAGCAATGCAATTCACCTCAAACTCTCCATTCGACCGACCTCGAGCAAGCTACTACACATGTTCGCCATACCCTTACTCACACGTGAAATAGTCAAACAAAAACCTCATTTAGAGGGAGGGTATTTACGAATCGAAAAGGAATTTGAAGAGACCAAATCCTTGGAAAGAGTACGAGAAATGACGTATGCCTTGGCCAATGAGGTGGGAAGAGATAGTTTAGTTAATTTTAAGCGAACGGTCGTCGCCGAAGCCGTCATTCGCTCTTTGGAATTCTTTCAAATTAAAGATGCGACCACGGGGGAAGTACTGAGGGGTATGCAAGATGGCGATGCGGACGAAGAGGTTTTTCATGTGGTTAGATTTGAGGTGGTGACGGACAAACGAGGAGATGGGGGGCAAGGACGTGAAGTCGGAAATTGGAAGATTATTGACTGGGATGATTTATTGGAGGGTAATACATTTCATTAGAGTCTAAAAAGAGCAATAAGTTCTCGTTTTCGCGTACCACTTGTTGATTGTATTGGTTTGAAAATCATGCATACTGGGTGCCTGCCTTAATTTGGCTATCTGATCAAATGTTCAAATAACCAAATATTTGGTTCTTCCAAATTGCTGCCAAATCTCTTTCAAATGTTCAAATGTGTGAATTTTTTGTCCAAATACCAAAGTAATTTGCAAAGAAATGTCTGACTTCTTTTGTCCAAATCTCTTTTCTACTCCGATTTCCTTACATATCAAAATATGCACCCTTGATAGCTATTCANAGGGTGATGGGCAGACGAGATCAGACTATCAAATCCTGTAGCGCGTGATATTTTGCAAAAGATTGAGCTCTGAAATATAATCGAGACATATTTTTCATTCCAATATTGCCAAAATATACATTTATTCGATAAGAAAAGGCAATTTGGAAGGATTTGGAAGACAGAAAATTATGGGATGAAATTAGGAGAGGCGTTTCCAAATCACCGCCGAATTCATTCCAAATAAAAAATTTGGCGGCAAAGATTTGAACATATGAACAGATAGATGAATTACAGTAGGCACCCACTGTCCTATTCTCTTTGGACTACGATTCTATTTGGTAGTTATAACCAATGGCTAAACTGAATTATGATCTATTTCCAATAGAAATGATGAATTAAAATTAAAATCAAAATAAAGAAAAGAACTCAATAGAACTGCATAGGATATCTTCCCTAATGAATCTATGAGCTTGGGATGTACTGTCATTGCTACATCTTTGCAGTTCGATTCAATGCTGCGGATGGTAAGAACAAACGAAACGGATTGATATGTGCTCTT
Organism: Stephanocyclus meneghinianus; assembly: GCA_036940045.1. Taxonomy (NCBI): domain Eukaryota; phylum Bacillariophyta; class Thalassiosirophyceae; order Thalassiosirales; family Thalassiosiraceae; genus Stephanocyclus; species Stephanocyclus meneghinianus. The sequence goes on along the minus strand of JALLPC010000067.1, from coordinate 4,778 downwards.
CGTAATTTCTGCATTGAATGTTTATATTTCCATTTGTGTAAATACGGATGATTGTGTAAGGTCTTTCAGTTGGGTTTGAGAGTTTTGGCTTTTTATAGCTTTCATAAGATTTCTGTACTATGAATATTACATCTCCAATTTTGTAGTCATGATCCACTCTAGTTTTGTTTTCTCCTTTGGTGTTTTCAATTGCTTGTTGAAGACATTGATGCTTGAGTAGTTGTCAGTCTACTTTTGCTTTTTGGCAAAAGATCATGGTATGTCAGACAAGTTGGCTTGGGTTATGTCGTAAGCAATTTTGTAGTAAAAAGAATTAAGTAAACATTGCTAAATAAATGAGTTACCTTGGTGGTGAAATGGAAATTATGAGTTTAAATTGGGTTCTACTGTCTGAAAATGAATGATACAGATTTACTAGCAAAACCATGAATGTGTAACATCCTGGGATTACTCAAGAGATTGGTGGTAGTTTGGGAGCAGTTCCATAACTGCCACATTCTCTTAACTTTCAGCAGGATATTCTACTTGTGAAGGTTTCTGAGATGAAATGCATGAGTTGGGTATTTCTTTCTGAAGTCCCTTGACAGGTATGGGATGTTTCTCAGACGTTTTCTGAGAAGAAAACATATTTGGATAGTTGTTTCTCAGAAACAAATCGTGTGATTTTGTACTTCTTCTGCTTGTAGCAAAGTGAAAGAGACCTTTAGGAAGTTCCAGGTGGAAGCTCCTAGAGCTTACAAGTGCAAGCAGATTCTTGGACTACATCATCCTGTTCCACTTTAAGCATCATCATTTCCAGTGAAAAGTCTTAGTTGATATCATGACTCAGTTTGTTGATGCCATTGATTTTTGAGAGAATGTCATCAGGTATCTTGTCAGACATTTCCAAGTGGTTGAGTCCACCAACTAGTGTTTAGGTCACCAGAGAAGTGTTAGCACTTTGCACCATAGTCTTGGTCAAGGGTGTTGATGCATTGGTATATGACTTAAAGTTTGGTGTGTTTTGTTTCTGCATTCATGCCGCTTTTGTGATCATAGCAAATCAGAATGTCACAGCCATAGATGATATCATGAAAGAATCAGCATGCCTCATGTGCTGTCAACAATACCTGATCTTGAACTGAATACTTGAGTTGGATATCATGGAATTTCTGTGAGAAGTGCTGATGACTTGTGCAACATTGTAGGCTTCTTGGAGCATCACTCCATTTGTATTTTTTGAGATGAGTCCTGATAGATGATGAATCTTTTTTTTGGATTGGGGTAAGTGCACAAAATGGTACTGGATACTGTGAACTCAGTTTTCTTGAGTCCTGCCACTTGCCCCAGACAAATAATACATCCTTCTCTGTGAGTTTAGTGATGGTTGCCATGATTTCTGCATGATTTGGGATGTCATTGTCAGTTAAGCCATTAACAACCAACTTGGTGTCTTTATCTACTCCATCCACAACTGGCATGAAGATGTTACCCATCTCATTCAAGCTTGCTCTGGGCAATCTTGACCACCAGCCCATCAAACTCGCCTTACAATCCAAACCAACTAACTTTCGGGATGGACACGATTTCCAGGCAGCACATCAAAATCGACTGGCAACTCCTCAAGTTGCAGCACAGACAACAAGCTATTGCTATCAGAAGGGAGAACCAAATGAGCATCCATCACGTCTCCAAAGTTTAAGACAAAGTACTCTTTGTACAAAAAAATATGCACGCACGAGAGCAGCCAAACTCTCTTCTCCCACTGAAGGTCCCTTTGAAATGATATGAATTGTCACCTCATAAACTATATTTTATTTTAATTCAATTGGATGTTTTGTCAGCTTGACGATATAGACTCCAAAGCATCTGCAACTGCCAACACCCAACTATCAATACCTGGCTTGTCTGGATAAAAAATAGCACTTTCCTCCCATTCCTCTTTTCTACAGGCAGATGCACTAGTCTCCCCAATGCAAGCTGCAATTGCCCGCGGCTTATCGATTTCGGCAGTATTTTTCAGCCAAGCCTTAACAGCTGACGGACTTGCAAAGCATGCTACAGTAGCTGATTTTGCCAATGATAGTTGATCCGTAGTCCATGACGCCGGTACAGTGTCATAGGTGTTGAGTCTAGTTACACTGAAGCCTCTTCCCTCCAAACCATTCTGTAAAGTACCTGGAGCCTTGGCAGATGCTGGATACAATACTGTTGTCGCCCTTCGCTCAATCTTTGCTGCGTCCGACAAGGGAAGCTCCTGCACAAGGGTTTCGGCGGTAGCCTTACTCGGTACAAATCCAACATCTAATCCGTTTTCTTTCAATGATTCACCAGTTGCTTTGCCCACTGCAGCAAGCACCCCTAATTTTGGACGACCTGCTTCGACCCAAGCAGACGCGAGCACATTGGCAGCTTCCGGAGATGTAACTACCAAGTAATCAAATTGATTCGAAGAGAGAGATGATGCAAGAATTGCTGTATCAGGTCCATCTGCATGTTCGATGCAAGGTATTTCATGGATTTGAATTGAGGTCTCGGATGAAATAATCAATTTTTCAATCCTTTCACTCGACAACAAAGCGTCACGCAATTTATCATTCTTCCCCTTCTCCCTGGTCAAAGCTACTACGAAAGCTCTCGATTGTGCCGATTCTGACGACGATTTCCCTTCGTCTACTGACAAGTCAACTTCGAACGAGTTCGAATATCTTTGCGAACGGCAGGAAAGAAGCCAAGTAGACGGAGGATAGGAAAAAGAATGCGTGCGACGGGCCAAGCTAACGATGGCGAAGGCGATAAACGTCAGCGGCGGATTTGAGAAGGCCATAGTGTATTTCGGCATAAAGTTGGGTCAAGTAAGAGCAAAGAGCGAGCACTGACTTGGTTTCCCCCTTTCGTCCGTGTGTTGTGTCTAGAGGGCTACTTGCTGAACTGTAAAAGCAATGTTCATGAGTGTTGACATTCGCGGTCGTCATGAATCTCCCATAAAAATCATGCCACCTTGACATCATGATGTGAAGGTTGAAGCCCGGATATGAAAGATATAACAAAATTGGTTTTCATCTAAAAGGTATTTTTATATAAAATAAATAATCTATACCTTTCAAAATGTTACTTTTTAAAAGCAACAAAATTAATGCACCTTTTGACCTCTAATTACATTTTACACGTATTTTACAATAATGTCGCAATGGTGCATGAAATCCCCCAATCCTGTCCCAATCAGAGCCCAATCAGTCCAAATCCATCATCTGCCGACAACTACAAAAATCTTGACTTGGCACGTATCAAATGAAGTCAACAGGGCATCGTTTCTTCAGTATTGTCCTCAGCTGCATGCTGATATTCGAGCAGTCTTTGTCATTCGTCGTAAAGCCAAAAAGTCTACGAGACGTCCAATCTCTACTATCTTCGTCCACTCACGATGAATTATTCGATGTGTCGCACACAGTATCTCATGTTTCATCGCCGCACCGTCGTTTCATAGTCACGTCTCCTATTATTGCATCATTAGGAATAATTGTCACAAACGTCAGTAATAATGAGGCATCCGCCGCAGACGGCACCCTAGATCGGATTGTTGGCCAGCTCAAGGAGGCGAGCAGAATGTTAGATGATGTCCCTGACTTGATCAAGGCAGAGAAATGGGACTCGGGTGAGTGCTACAACTTTATTCAATCGATCACAGGGGACACTGATACTCCCAGATATGATCACCTCCTCCAAATATTCCATACTTGCATACAGTCCGAGCTATCTTGATCAGACCGCCCCTCTCTGACCTGTGGACAAGTGGTGGCTCCAAACAACTCCTCAATTTGTACGCCGATGCAATCGGAAAAGAGTTGCCCGATGGAGATGAAATGACAGCTCTGGAATTGCGTGAAGAAGCGATTTCCCACCTTCGGTATCTGGATATGGCAGTGTACAATAATGTGTTCAATCCCATAGCAACTGAGGGACAAAGTGGTGCGACAAAAGAATTGATTCGATCGTATTACGAGGACCCGATTATGGAATGGAAAGCTTCCAAAGCTGCAGTCGATGCACTCATTGGTCTTGCTTCACCTTAAAAATATTGTTGGACTCTCTTTTCGGGATACATGGACGTGATGTTTTTTGTTCTACTCTAAACTGTAATTCGGTTCGCTCATCCTCATCTCAATCAAAGTTGTAAAGTAATTTATGAAATTATTGTCATTGTCGATATTGTCCAGGGTGTCTCCGTTCACACCCGAACAAAAGAGCTAGCGCGATCATCGTTGATTTCTAAGTTGCTTAATTTACACGTACCCGCACATTTGTCAATGCACTATTGTAATGTTAAGTATGCAAGTCTTGGTGGTCCTCGGGATAGAATGATTCCATGATTTTCTCCAGGCACTTCCTGTACCATTTTGAAACAAACGATGGATACGTCTTACATCCTGGAAGTATGGTACACACACCGGTTACGCATATTTATATTATTCTTGTCCACTCATAAAAACGGAAGGAAATCATTCAGCACATTGTCAAATTCGGTCGCTCAATTCTACGATTTTTGGCGAAATAAGACGGGTCTCGAGTCGCGTCTCCCGCCAAAAAGTTGACGGATAAGTATCTGGTGTACGTACCTTTTGTTGTCCATACTTGTTAAAGATTGTTCGAGATATCGTTGGATATTATTATCGAGAAATATCTTTCCATATCAAAGCAAGAAAGGTAAATTGTGATCTTGAAAATCTGATCCCCTCCTCACTTGGAGCTAAATGATGCTTACCTGTGAGAGATGGCTGGGACATCATCTGACAACATCG
>JALLPC010000066.1:0-18697 GCA_036940045.1 Stephanocyclus meneghinianus | reverse complement strand
TGCTGTGTCCTTCTCACCGTAATATACGGTAGTATGTGGGCTACTCTCCGTAAAATACGGTAGTACCGTACACATCCTAAAAATTGCCACCATGATGATGGGAACCCGTTTTGCCGCCAAAAAATTTAAAACTCGAAAATCACGGGCTGACGCCATCCTCCGTAACCATCTTCCCGAACTCTGCCGTCACGACGACGAAACCACCCAAAGACCTAAAACATATAATGTGACCACAAATCATGGTCACATTATATAACGTCGCTCCCTTGAGCAACTGCCTGGCAATTGCCGTAAGTAAAACGAGACGTTATATCTGAGATCTTAATAGAGAACGAAGTGACATACACCAGTCACAAAACATGCACCACTTCTAGACCACTTCTCTACATCGTCGCGTCCACACTAAGACACTTTGTCCTTTCCTCAGACCATCCGGATCGCAACCCAGCTATGAACGAGCCAACACAAGACACCAGCATGCCCATTCGAGAAATTTGTTTCCCGAGCAACAACGACGATCCCTCCGAGCTGACCACTCTCTTGACGTACACCAATCACAACATTCGTCGCAATGGCGGCGACGCCAACAACAACATTCTACCCCCGCTGAATCATGACGGTTCGCATCGTCTATCGCATCCCAGTCATCCCTCCAGCCGAACCGAAGAGACTCACATCTCGAGAAAGGCGTTTCAATTGGCCACCATTTTGGGTATTTTGTCGTTATGTGCCCTTCTTTACACGGATGTGCTGGCCAATCGACATTCGGTGGAAGATTCCGTGGCGGCGGCGGTGGATCAATGGGATGTCCTGCCCGCTCAAAACGATTCTGCTGGTGTAAGAGGTGGACGTTTCGAAGAAGCCAGGGATGGTAAGCGAAAGAAGGCAAGTTACGACGACAAGGGTAAAGTGTATAATGGAAAAACCACGAAAAANTGGAAAAAACACGAAAAAGAAGAACGACGATAACGACAACGACGACGACGAAGAAGAAGAAAATGATGATGATGACGGCAAGAAGAAAAAGGCCAAGGCCAACAAAGTTTCAAAGACACCTAAAAATGATAAAGTTAATCAAGATGATCATGATGAAAACGAAACTCGGGACGAGAATGATGACACTGACAAGGAAAATGATTCTGACGACGCTGAAGGGGACAGTCCTGACATAAACACGATGAACCATGATGACGACAGCTTAGACCAAGTATCCAAACTCATCCCATCCGACGTCATAGCCGCCGTCACAACCATTGATGATTTCATATTCTCTCAAGATAAACAACAAATGGAAATTCCCATAGCCCAAAAGCGGTGCCCGTACGTCATTCAAACATTTGAAGATCAAAACGTGGGTGTTTCCAAAGACTTTTTACGAGACAAGTACATTGCCCAATCGGTCGATCCCAATGTATTCTTTCGGGCTACAGCGCTCTTATTTTGGAAGGACTTTGGTGCGCGTCACTGGGGAGAAGAACAGGGCAAGAGTATTGATTTGGGAGCATTGGTCTTGCTTGGTGAGGCAAAGTATGAGGATGGAACTCCCTTGTCGCCAATGAGTACGTGGACTTGGATTACGGGCGATCAACACTTGAGTAACTTTGGGGCGTGGAGGAATAGGGGTGGAAACGTCGTATTTTCAGTGAATGACTTTGATGAGGCTGCGATTTATGATTTTCAATTGGACGTGTTGCGCATTGCCGTATCTATTTGCAATCATGGATTCACCAATGGGCTCTCCGTGGAACAGGTCAGTGAGGCCTTGGAGACTTTTACTTTTACATACGTCAAAACAGCAATTAATTATGTGGGTGGAGATGCCGCCTTGCTTTATGAGCTGACAGAAGATACTTCCACTGGAGTCCTTCGCGATTTTCTCAGTGATGTCGAGAAAAAGAAATCGCAGGATAAGCAGCTTGAAAAGTTCACCGAAACCAGGAAGGACGGTACGAGACGATTTGTATATACTCAAGACAATAGGTTAGTGAATGTGCCCAAGGAATTAGAAAATAAAATTCGATCGGAAATGGTTTCTACAAAATATGGCGCGTCAATGATGAAGATGGGATGGCGAGTCCGAGGGTGTGAGTGATTTTGTTAGAAATTCGTGAATTCGTTTCTATTTCGCGATGCCAACATTTCTTTCGTGACATGTCTTGTCATTTGTAGGGGATGATGACTTCTTTACAGGTACGACTCGGTGTTTAATCGCTGAACTTGATTTTGTTTCAAAAGATGCTGAAATCCGCATATTTTTTACAGTCCTGGATATTGCACGGAGAGTTGGTTCTGGTGTCGGAAGCTTTGGTGTTGATCGCTTCTATGTTTTATTGAAGGGGACAGACACATCGTTGGATGAGGATGGTGATTCTTCTGTGATATTAGACATAAAGTATGAGCCCATTTCTGCAGTGTCTAGAATCTTGGATGAGAACACTCGGGCGTGGTATGCACATATGTTCTTCAACGAGGCTGACAGAACTGCGAAGGCGCAACGTCGTCTCACATCATTTACAGATCCGTATGTTGGGTGGATCGAGATTGACGGGAATCCTTACTATATCCGCCAACGGTCACCATGGAAATCATCTTTTGCATTGGATGAATTGAAAAATCATAATGCATTCGTGGAATTCATAGATCAAATCGCCATAGCAACTGCTACATCGGTGAGGTTATGTTCTCGTTCTCATGTATCATTCTCGATAAACTCTAACGCATCAGCTGTCCTGTCTACAATAAATGCATAAAAAGCATGTTAGAGGCACTGTTTCAAAAAGTCCTGGGCAATTTAAGCATGTAATCAAAGTCTTATTGGCAGGTGATCGAAACAGAAGACGCTGGAGCAATGTGAGCACTGCCAAGAATCAAAGAGTCAACGACCCGCGTTATTTCATCGTTTATCACCTCTTGATTTTTGATTCTTGCTGCAGCTTGTTGCAAAAATCGCCTTTCACTACAGGAATCAAGTCCTTCTCGATTATGAATGTTTTACGACATATGTTAAGCAAAGCTTCCCTCTTAACAACACAGCTGCTGCTTCTACAAATAGTGCTTAAAAAGAAAACACGGAGCGAGAGTTTGAATGGATTTGTATTATTGGGCTATTCTTTACTTTTAGAAGACGCCCTCCACGGTGTTCGAGAATACTACAACAGCTTCACATTATGTGCAACAGAGTCGCATAACTCGGTTCAATCATGAACTACTGGTGGTGTAAAAATTTTATGCAGTCTTCTACTTATCCAACAAAGATAAATTTCTCACTAATATGATCATCATTGTATGCCATCATTTCTCTATATTTTTTTAAATTCTAATTCATAAAATAATTCACAGTTCAACACACCACAGTGTCCTTCCAGTGACTCCTCATATTCTCACCACCATAAACTACATCCTCGGAAAGTTTGTTAGGTCTGTGGACAAGATGACGATTTCATCTATTTCAATGAAACTCACTGAAGAATATGGTTTCTCTGATTTGGTGTCGCTTTGGCATGGAAATCATTCAAATCTAGCGTTGCCCGCGGCTAAAGGGTTTCTTCATTGAGCCACGTGGAGGAGAAATGCCCATTCAACGTCTTTGCGAGCAAATCAAACTGGACCGGAGGTTCTCCTTTTCTGAAAATGCTCTACCATAAAAATCTGATTATATGTGTTGGGGATACGACTTCTGGGAGATGATCCTCGTTGGGCGGAGAGTCCACGTGGAGGAGAGGTTATGGTGATGTCACTGGTCTTGGTGATGTTGCATGGTGAAGACCGAACGCTCTGCAATGGCTGATAGCTGTAGCTTGAGGGTGAGCACGACTTGCTCACTAACAATAATAGACGTTTGAACGATTCCAGTCCCATGCCTCCTTGGCAGAGATTATGCTGGCTAAAGTACAGCTACATGGGCGAGGTAGTGCTTTAACACTATTGTTTAAGAGTGAGGGATCATGGTGAATGATGAGCAAGACAAATGCTGGAGGCCAGCATCGTGGGGGACAGGGCTTCGCTGAGGAGGTCAATGTTGGGATATGTACCAATAGCATGTGGGCAGCCATCAGGATTGCCCACAAAAATCAGAAAACACGTAGGCACACAAATAAACGTGGACAGAAAACACGTAGGCACACAAATACACGTGGCGGTTGCAGACAACACATAGGAGCAGATGCCATGCGCACACGTAAAGCAATAGCAGCAGAGTGAAGTGTAAGCATTGCTCACAATTCAATAATTAGTAGTCAACCCATTATAGTGTGTCGACTTGATTAGACTCGCCCAGTGGCCGTAGGCTGAAGTTATCTTCGCAGTTAGCCGTGGAGAGTTTGATCTCCAACATAATTATTGAATTGTGCGTCAGTTGCCATCATGGGCACTGGTACTCCCGCTGAAGGCGGAGAAGGAAAACCCGCTCTCAAAGCTGAAGGAATTGGGGGTTCGGCTCCAACAGAAGGAACTGACATCAAAACAATGTCATGAAGAAGGAGAAGTTCATGGGGGCTCATCCTGACCTGCAAGGATTCGTATTCGAAGCTGGATCCACCAGGACTAACCAAATTGCCAAATTCACCACTGTGGACACTCGCATCCGGGCGCTCATAGGACAACAGTTTGACCCAATGGTCCTCGAATCAATTGAGAAGATGACAGTGACCGTACCTCCTGAACCAAACATTGTGACGGAATCTGATGGGTCAGTGTCGAAGATGGAGGAGATTAAGTATGGCAAGAAGTATGACCGGTGGCTCACTCGAACCGAGAGGATCGAGAAAGAAATGAAGCAGGTGTACTCAATCTACTACGGGCAGTGCGACGAGGACATCAAGGCCAGCCTTGCAGAGCATGCACAGTTCAAAGTGGCAAACCAGGAAAAGGACGTGATACAGCTATACAAAATTCTTCAAAGTGTGAACTTCAGCTACCGGAGCAACCAAGAGCCAATCCTCACTATGTGGAATGCAAAGGCAGACTTCATCAAGCTGCGACAACAAAAGCAACAAACAGTGCAGGAATACTACGAAAGGTTCATTGCCATGCGCGATGTGAATGAGACACTGGGCAACAATATACATGATGACCTGGGGTTTGTGGAAGTTATAGCAAAGGAAAACGGAGAGGACCCAAGCACCCTTGCAGACAACAAAAAGACAGAGTACATAGAACAGGGGCGAGAACGTATGATGGCGATTCACATGCTAATGGGTGCCGACCGGGACAGGTTTGGATCTGCGATTGAAGACTTCGAGCATGCGTACCTCATGGACAATAGAAACCGGTACCCAAAGACACTGCATGATTGCTACACCCTGCTGAAGAGCTGGAAAAAGGCAGGTTCGAGACAAAACAATCCATTGAGGGTGGGGGTGTCATTCAACACAGTTGGTGGTGATGACGATGATGGTGCAGCATTCGTTAACAGCGGATCAAGAAAGTACTCTGGACCACCGTGCACCAGATGTGGTCGTGACAACCACTCCACAGACAAGTGTTTTGCAAGGAAGCACGCCAATGGGACACTCCTTCACGTGGAAGGAGGGGCACATAGTAATAATGATGTCGAAGATGAGGTTAGTCAGGCTGCTAACCATGCTTGTGTGCATGATGTTCATGAACTAATGTTTGTGCAACCCAATACCAACTTAAGTCGGACTCGGCCGAAGTCATCTTTTAAGGGTGGCATTCCAGACACATGGATACTGATCGACAGCCAATCCACAATAGATGTGTTCAGCAATGGGAAACTACTGGTAAAAATCAAAACAATTGGGACAACAATGAATATAAGATGCAACGCCGGGATGAAATCAACAAACATGATGGGATATTTGTCTGGTTATGGCTGGGTGTGGTACTTCCCTGATGGGATTGCAAATATCCTGTCACTGAGTCGAGTGAAAGACAAATATAGAGTGACATTTGACAGTGCCACGGATAACTGCTTCCATGTACACAAACCAGGGAGAATCCTCAAGTTTTGAGAGGCATCACGCTGGCTGTACTACTTTGACACATTGGACAGAGAAGAGGATTCCACAGTGCTCATCTCAACTGTAGACGAAAATAAATCTAAGCTTTTGGCTTATGACTTTAACAAAGCGAAACTGGCCTGGTCAATACAGCAATGAATAGGTCAACCCAATACACAGGACTTCATCAGGTACTTGACAAGCAACCAGCTCCCAAACTGTCCCGTCACCGTTCAGGACATAAAGAATGCGGAATTCATCTGGGGACCAGACCTTGGAAGCTTGAAAGGAAAAACAGTGCGACAGCAGTCTCCCGCTGTACGACCACAATCATATTCAATACCACCAACAATCATGCAGCAGTATAGACATGTCACCCTATCAGCAGATGTAATGAAAGTTAATGGTATACCATTTCTCATGACTATATCTAGACACATCAAATTTGGTTCAGCAGGGAAGCTTGACAGCATGGACAACATCACAATTATCAAGCATTTCAAGCTTGTCTTTGTTGCATATGCCAGCAGAGGCTTCACAGTCACTATCATCCTTGCCGATAATCAGTTCGAATCCATGCGGGGTGAACTGGCAGATATGGGTGCAATCATCAACATTGTATCTCGGGATGAACATGTGCCCAAGGTAGAGCGATATAATTGAACCATCAAGGATCGTGTTCGCTCTGTCTATAACATACTCCCATTTAAACACATCCCACCTATCTTTGTGGTTGAACTAGTCTACTCCCAAGTCTTCTGGCGCAATATGTTTGCCATCAAAGGGGGCATATCTGCAACCCAAAGTCCATCAGAACTTATACTCAACAGGAAACTGGACTTTAATTCCCACTGCAAAGTTGAATTCGGGGAATACGTGCAAACTCACGAGGAACACGACAACAGCATGGCAGCACGTACCATTGGGGCCATCGCCACACGACCCACTGGGAACTCTCAGGGCGGATACTACTTCATCCGGCTAGACACAGGACGGCATATCAATCATCGAGACTGGACTGCCCTCCCAATGCCACAAGAGGTTATTGATCAGGTACATCGATTGGCCCGACGGGCAAAAGCCAAGAAGCAACTCACATTCACTAATGCATGCAACATTGACCTGGATATATTGTACGCTGACCTCCTCGATGATGATGGGCCACCCGGCGATGACGGCCATGACGACGGGCCGCCCGCAGGAGTGAATGCACATGCTGATAACGACAACAACAACAATGACAACAATGAAGACAACAGCGACTACAACCCTGATGACGATGATAGCTCAAACAACAGCAACAGCGATGAAGACGACAGTTCAAGCCACAGCAGTAACATTGATGACATGTCCGACAATGATGGAGACAGCGATGATGGAAACAGCTACAGCTCTACCTACGAGCCAAACAACAATAACACCAATTACGAGCCAAACAACAATGACGCCAATAGTGACATTCACGCACCCGGCCCTGATCCGACAGATGAAATCAACAATGCCAATGCTCAGTTCACTGCAGAAACAAGTGATGATGCCCCTCACAAAACTACAGGAGTGGAGGAAGACAAAACTGCAGGAGTGGATGAGGGAGATAGCAATAGCGAGATGAACATGAGAGCATACCAAGTGCCAGCAGACCGATTTGGCCTGGGCATGAGGATGAACCTACGGCAGCAACCCAGAAAAAGGTATGACGTTTTCAACGTCAATGGGGAGAAAACGGCAGAAGGAGTCATGCTTCTTCAGTACAGCTCCGAAAGTGAATTCGAGCTTGATGAACGGACGCTCAACATGGTCGAAGCAGAATGGATATTCCTGACCGAAGGCCTAGGCTGGAAGGAGGGGCTTACAGGAATGGAGGACAGCAAGGAGACATCATCGCACAAATGCAAACAGCAAAATGAATTATCTGGTGAGTACATGTTCCTCACCGAACAAATGGGATGGCAAAAAGGGCTGAAAATGTTTGAAAAGCGAGGTGAGATGGCAATAGAATGGGAACTCAGGCAGATCCACGATATGGAGGGGTTCCAACCAAAGCATTGGCATGAACTCACCGAGAAAGAACGAGCCTCTGCGCTCAAATACCTCATGTACCTGAAGGAAAAAAGGGACGGAAGCGTGAAAGGCCGTGGCTGTGCAGACGGAAGGCCACAGAGGGTATACACGTCAAAGAATGAGTGTTCGTCCCCCACCGCATCATTGGCTGGACTGATCATGACATGCGTGATCGATGCATATGAGAGGAGAGATGTTGCCACCTTGGATATACCTGGTGCCTTCCTTCAGACAAGAATGCCAGATGGTGAAGAAAAGGTTCACGTGATGCTGGAGGGCCGAATAGCAGAACTGCTGGCAAAAATAGCTCCCGACGTATACCAAGAATATGTTCACCACAAGCGAGGACAGGCATACATATACTGCGTGCTGAATGTGGCATTATATGGAACTCTGAAAGCAGCTCTCCTGTTTTGGAAGAAACTTGCGGGAAGCTTGAAGAGGCAAGGATTCGTGATCAACCCCTATGACTGGTGCATAGCAAACATGAGCATCAACGGATCTCAGTGCACAATTGTGTGGCATGTGGATGACCTCAAGATATCTCACATAAACTCAGTAGTGGTGGATGAAATCATTGCATCAATAAACAACGAGTATGGGAAGACAGGACAGATGACCGTCAGATGAGGAAAGATTCATGAATATCTGGGGATGACCCTGGACTTTTCATGTGTGGGAAAGTTTATCATCAACATGGAAAACTACATTGATGAAATCATGACACACCTACCCGAGGACATGAGTGGGACAGCTACCACTCCAGCGGGAGACCATCTCTTCAAGACCCGTGACAATGCAACAAAACTGGATGAAAAGACAGCAGAGCTATTTCATCATGTCACTGCCCAACTGCTTTTCCTTTGCAAACGAGGAAGACCAGACATTCATACAGCAGTGGCATTCCTGTGTACCCGGGTAAAACACCCCGATCAGGATGACTATAAAAAGCTATGCCGGGTGATCAAGTATCTGCGCAGAACAAAGTTCTTGCAGCTTACCATGGAGGCCACACACCTCGACCAAAACCACTGGTTCATAGATGGAGCATTTGCAGTCCACGAAGATATGCGAAGCCACTCAGGATCATACATGACATTCGGACGTGGAATGATGAACGGATCATCCAACAAGCAGAAAATAAACACCACCAGTTCGACCGAGGCTGAAACAGTGGCTGTTCATGACAACATGGCAGCAATTCTGTGGACACGATACTTCCTTGAGGCACAGGGCTACCCAATGAAGCCAAGCTTGGTACATCAGGACAATCAAAGTGCAATGTTACTGGAAAACAACGGACGAGGTTCAAGCAGCAAGCGGACTAGACACATGAACATCAGATACTTCTTCGTGGGTGATTGCATACAGCGAGGGCACATCATTGTGAAGCATTGCCCAACAGACGAGATGATTGGGGACTTCTTTACCAAACCTCTAGGGGGAGCAAAATTCCGTCGTTTCCGCAACATCATCATGAATTGCAGCCATGATGACTATGGCCCCGTTGACGTGGATGCGCTGATGGCTGCACATCACAGAACAATTGACCAAGATGGGAGAACAGATGATGTCACTAATGAGCCCAAGGATCCGCGGGACACATGTCACTGGACACCGGGCTCACAGGAGTGTGTTGGGATACGTACCAATGGCATGTGAGCAGCCATCAGGGTGGCCCACAAAAATCAGAAAACACGTAGGCACACAAATACATGTGGAGGCTGCGGACAACACACGCCATGTGCACACGTAAGGTGATAGCAGCAGAGTGAAGTGTAAGCATCGCTCACAATTCACTAATTAGTAGTCAACAAGTTATATTGTGTATCAACTTGATTAGACTTGCCCACTGGCCATAGGCTGACGTTATCTTTGCAGCAAGCTGTGGGAAGTTTGATTGCCAACACAGACCGCATGAACAGGGAACAAGCAATAACTGGGAATTTTTTGTGCATGCCACAATAAGTCTCGTCCAATGTCATCACAAGATAACGAAAATTACCTTTTTCACATGAATTATTTAACCAATTAATAGATGCATTTACAATTATCTTTTTAACAATTAAAGGTAGTTCTGGTGGTGGGCCACATAAATATAGTCCACAATAGTAGAAACCATTCTTCACCATAATTGTAGTAATATCATCATCAACAGGAACGCCAAATGTCAAGGCAGCATATCATAACCATGACAAGATGTCCACTTTGAATGACACTGAGCAATCCCCCAATGTTGTAACCAAGACAGATAAACAATTGTTAGCGGTGCAACAGATCTACGAAACATCCCACCTCTTAAAGAATATCACATCAGAACTCAAGATGTGTGTTGCCCTATCAGAAGATAAAAATGCTTTGAAAAGAAAACAGTACAGCATTGTCAGAAATCTTGCAAAGGTTATTTTACCTCCGATTGTAAAATTAACCAATTTCTTGAATGACACTGAGAAAAATTTTGCTCCAATAGGTTCAGTCAAAGTCATATGTGACTTCACTGAAAGGAAGAAGCAGATACAAACAGTTGATACAACCAATGAGCGGAAGAGTGCTGGTATGCAAATGCTTAAGTCTTTTAAGACTATGTCACAATCAACTTCAACCATCCATCACAGAGATAAATGGGCACGTCATCAATACAACAATGTACTGCCGCCATCTCTCCCAATCCCAGCAAACAGACATCAGTTCACACAGCCTGAAGCATTGGAAGTATGTTAGCAAACGACAGTCAAGCTGCTGTTAAACAAATGATCATATTGTATTACATACTGTTCGGTAAGTCTTCCTTATATTGGATGCTCAAAAATCATAACCAAGGAAAACCATCTTGAATCCAGCATGGAGTACGGGTGGAAGGCCTAGAGCCCTTGCAGACACAGCAATATCATCTATGGTCAAATGGTTGAGCAATGACATCAGAAGAACCTGTGGTCAAAAAGAAGTTAATGATTTGATAATCGCTCAAAACATCAAATTTTGAATGATTCAGGGCACATACCTCTACATTCTCTACTCTCCAAAACTACACCACAGAACTTGCAGTGACAAGTAAGTTACCTTTTACACAATCATCCATTGCTAAAACCAACACATGGTTTGCTGCAGAACATTCATTCAGGGGTGCAATCAGCAATGTGTTGTTGGTTGCAAATACACACTTCATTGATATGGATGAAGAAGATTTCAGTGTTAGAAGAGACTTGAAAGAAGTGCCACTCAAGACAAGAATGTTATACAATCTAATCACAGACTCATTGAATGGTATCCCTGTAGTTCCTGTCAAACCTGAACTGATAACTTTGATCAATGACAGTACAGTCTTCATGTTCTGCAGAAGTACTAACAAACCAGATGAGTTCCGTTTGTTAACTGTTTGAACAAAGTAACAAATTCAGTGTACAATGTTGATGAAGTAATCATTTGAATGGTTTGAGAGTCAAACTAATCTGGACTATTTGGTGGAGGTACATGTGCACCTCTCTTTGTGACCGTAACAGGCCTCAATCACAAAGAATCGCCTAGTGCTGACATGTTAGTGGTTCAAGTTGCAGGTATCTGCATTGGTGTGAGCGGGGTTGGTACAAATTAACAAAAAGGTTACATTGTATTCACCAAAAGTGGTCAAGATCAGAAAAAAATCGAATTTATCAAAGCAATGTCCTCTCACCATTCATCAACTCTCTCAGTAAAGAATATTCTGACTTTGATACCTCTGATTGGATTACAATACCATATGAATTAACCACAGCTGCATGGTGTGATGGCAACGTTTCTCAAGTGAATGCTATTCTCAGCAATCATCATTTGTTCACTGAAACAAAAGTGGTTGTGAACAAACAAAATGCAGAAAGGACTGAAGTAAAACAACCAGCAGACTTAGCCAAAGTGTTTATTATATTCAAACAACAAAATAAACCACATACCATTTTGTGGCTGATGTTGGGGTGGCCATGCATGCTAGAGCATGCATGAACCGGGAAAGAGCAGAAACTGGGAATTTTTTCTGCGGTCAACACGAAGTCATGTCCGATCATCACATGATCACAAAAATTAACTTGAGCAAATTTCATCTTTATTTATGAACAATAAACTATCTTATATACCCTTTTTCATTAATATATGTAATTATGATATTTGTCAACAACAAGATGCCACCAATGAAAATCAATCACTAGTCCATTCTTTAACATTATTCTAGCTATGTCATCATCAACAGGAAGATTGAATGCCAAGGCAACATACTGTGATCTTCACAAGCCATCATCTTTGAATCAAACTGAACAAACTTCCAATGTTATAACCAAGACAGATGAAAGTTGTTGGCTGCACAGAATCTCTCTGAAGCATTCCACCACTTAAAAAATATCACATCGGAACTAAAGGCATGTGTCTTGGCATTAGAAGATAGAAATGCTTCACAATGGAAATGGGACAACATTGCCAACAATATTACAAAGGTTATTTTACCTGATGTTGCAAAAGTAGCTGATTTCTTGAATGACATGGGAAAAAATATTGCTCCAATTGGTTACAGTCAAAGTGATCTGTGACCACAATGAAAGGAAGAAGCAGATAGAAACAGTCAATACAACCAATGATTGGAAGAGTGCAGGAATGCAATCGTTAGAGTCTTATACAACCATGTCAAGAGTGGTTCGATTGACTAAATAAAGTCAAAGTATGATGTGTTGTTGAAAATATTAGGCACATGTCGTAGTATGCTTCCACAAGAACTGTGTCAAATCATCATTGACAAATTTATGTACCTGTACAACATCATGCTGGAACAAGGCCGGATTCCTGAAGATGTCTTTAATGATCTGGGGTTTCCTGGGGACAAAGATGTCCATGGATCTGAAGTGTTAAGAAATGCAGGTATCTTGCAGAAAAGATACCAGCAATCAAAATGTCTTACTCATTAATTTCTTATCAACCTATGACCCAATGCATTGAGTGCATTGAAAACAAGCAACAATGCAAGACAGATCAACTTAAACAAACTGAAATGCAATGAAGAACTGCATTTTATTGGACTGATTGAGGAAAAACTACTGAACATGATAGCAGAAAATGAAGCTGTCATTGAAAGATGATGACATCAACCATTTACAATCAAGAATGAAACAACAACCTCCTCATCTTTTAACATTGAATGCTTACCGTGCCTACCTTTTTGAGCTGGGTTACGATGTTGCCATCCAGCCCTCGATGAATGTGTCCAGTAATCCAGGATTCGAATCTTTCATTGGAGTGTTTGGTTGATTGTCATGTGGCAAGTATGGTGTTCAAGGTTGGTCTGTGTTTGTACCTGCATGGCAAATGAAGTGGGGATACTGAGCATTTTGCGTGGATATGTCACGCTATTCCTTTGTCATGAATGTGTGCTTTGTGGTGACTGGTGACAAACCATCGTGCGATTTGGGGGGAACCAAAATGTGAGGGGAGACAGATGTGTTGGGTATGGTATTACAATCTACATATTCCTACGACATAAACATTGTATATTTACTGGGAAATTCCCAGTTTATGCGGTCTGTAGCTTGTATGATCTTTACAGAGACATAAAGATCATGTGTAGGTGTTTACATGTTCTGGTATGTCTTGATAAGATTAAATCTGATAAGATTTAATCTAGGTGAACGGAATCTTAGTCCCTAACCCATGGGATTGTGTCAATTCTGGGTTTATGTTGGGTAAACATGTCTAAGAGCATCCTTCGCTCGTCATCTTGTTCATTGCAACAAAAATATGTTGGAGTTTTGTCCTCAAGGACAAAATGTGACAGCAGGTGGCTTCAAATGATTTTTTAGAATGAGGGATCATTATTTTTATTTCTCCAAACTTCATTGAAATGACCAAATGTTAGGTTTTTCATAGCCAGCATATGATTGACTACACTTTAAACTTTCACCAGTTTTTCTTCTGCTGAGTAGAAACTCACATTCTTTGCAAAACAGTCGATAACTACCAATGCAAAATGTGATCTATGAGCCAAATTGAATAAAGCAAATGAACTACTATTAGAAATTATCCTTCTGATTGGGATCATTCAATGGTTGAAGGATACAGGGGGAACACAAAAATAACTTTTAGACTGCTTGTCATGCATTCATTGTTGCTAATTAGAACTTTAATTTCATGGCTATGTACCTGCCTCTCACTTGATCTTCTTAAATAAAAATCTTTTGACAGAACTATTGGTGAGGTTCTGCCTAAGTCAGCCAAATCTGTTGTGTCTGGACCCCCACAATTACATGCTGGAGGAATGGTACTTTAAGAGCAAAATTTGATAATGGGGAGTCCGCAAGTGGTTAAAATTCGACCTGGCCACAAGGACCAACAAAGCTAAGCATTAGCTAGCAATACCTTTGCTAAGTCTCGCACCCGATCAGCACCCACACTCATATCCATTTC
The DNA here is from genome assembly GCA_036940045.1 of Stephanocyclus meneghinianus. Classification (NCBI taxonomy): domain Eukaryota; phylum Bacillariophyta; class Thalassiosirophyceae; order Thalassiosirales; family Thalassiosiraceae; genus Stephanocyclus; species Stephanocyclus meneghinianus. The sequence continues at coordinate 4,259 of JALLPC010000066.1, read as the reverse complement.
TTTTCTCATGTTCCACTAAGGACGATCAACTGAAGCATGGTGTGTAGTGTTCACCGGAGTTTAGTAATGATATCTCGTATTTCCTGTTTACTTGTGCCGTGTGGTTCTATGCTTTGGTGACAATCAAGCTGTGTTTTTTCTCTAGTTGATGGGGTGCCAGTAGATTCGATTACACTGTTTGTCCGTCTTCTATGAGGATAATAACGACGTTTTCGAGCTGTATTTCATTCTTGATTTCGTACAGAGTCTTGAAAGTTTCCTCTGATGCGCTAATATTTTCAGGTTTGTTTCTTGATGAATGTAACAAAGCTGATTTGACCACTCATATCGATTTTATTCTGCAAATCACCACACACTTTTCCATCTTTCAATAAAAAGTTACCGCTTTCCCTTCTGAAATCATCTACCACCCTTCCCCTTCTCGTCGAACTCAAATCCGGCACAACATACAATGGCCGTCTACTCTCGTGCGACACCTACATGAACCTCAATCTCGCCGATGTTGTATGCACCTCGAAAGACGGTGATCAATTTTGGAAGTTGAATGAATGTTACGTGCGCGGGACTAGTATCAAGTATTTGAGGTTGCCGGAGGAAGCTGTAGAAAGAGTTGGTGAGGACGACGGACGATGGAAGGGTGGGGGTGGCGGAAGGGGACGTGGACGAGGAGGCAGAGAGAGCCGCGGTGGGCGGGGCAGAGGTAGAGGAAGAAGTGGTGGAAGAGGCGGCGGAAGGAGCCGTGGTCAGGGTCAAAGTGCATCAACATAGAAACGGAATTTAGGAGAGCAATAATAATTTCATAACTTGCGGCTGTATAGTCTATCATAATAAACCTTCGCGTGTTCGTATCATTATCACTAGGGCACTACTTGAAGAGACTCTGGTCAATATGGATTAAGTACGCCCATGTCTTGTCGCTTTGTGTTACGTGGAATGCATCTTTTTCTGGCCCTGGTTCAAAATTGTCACCTACACTTATTATTCATTATTTGAACGACCGAAGCCAGAAATCATCATGGTAGATTCGCAAGGACACAAAAAGTGTTCTGCACTGTTAGACAGGATAGCAATTTTATTTCTGGTTCTTGTCATTCATTTTTCACTGATTGGTTTGACATCATTCGATATCAAAAGTGCTAAATTTTGAATTCAAAACTATACACTAGAAGAGGCCTCTGATATTCGACTCAACCGCTGATAGATCAAAGGAAAAGCCTGACTTAAACTCAATGGATGTTCCGCGAAGCAAACATACACTGCCTTGATTCCTGATCTCAATGGTTCTAATGCAGTAAACAAGAGTGTGTAGCACAGTATGTAAGAAAAGAGCAGGATCTCAAAGATGGAAGTGTCATCCAGAGGTGGAACAGCAGAAATCTTAGATGGATCTGCGGTGGCAGCGCGATGAGTGGAAAGGATTATCCCAAAAAGCATCACTATGCTTCCAGATACAACTGTGTAGAGAGAGTGGACCTGATTGTGTTAGAACTAGCGTAAATGGAATGGAATAACAAGGGCTAGCTCTGATTTCACTCACCCGAGCAAAGACACGAACACATGTGTGTTGTGATGTCATCGTGAATTATTGGTTCGACACCTTTCAAAGACCACGAGAAAAAATGTTGAGAACACGAGATTTTCACTAATTAGATAATGGAAATACTATCGTACCAGATGTTTCAATGAGTGCAGCAACATCATTTGCAGCTCTTTGGTAGCCCTTAAAATATGCCGCTACATGACTCATAGCCAAGTCAGAATGCCCCCTCACAAAACCACGAATTGCAATATCAAACTTCCTCCACCAAAATGCCATGGTTTGCTTCCATTGCCGACGCTCTGCCACACCTCCCGCCGCACCTATATCCATACCACGAAAACCGGATGCGTCATTTGAAATTCGACTTTGAAGGAAGAAGCCCATCGCGTCCACATTTCGACAAAAGCTCCAGAGGAATTGAGCCAAGCCTCCCAATAAGCCGCATTCTAAGCATTCCAAAAAACTGGTGTTAGAAAAAAGGTGTCAACAACGATAGTGCAAGTGCAGGATTACAACAATCGATACTCACGAGCTACTGATCCGAAACTTATGGTACATCCCGCGGTCAGAAATGCTTTCACCGTGGATGAATGGTCTACTGACGAAACTCTTCCAGTAGATTGGTCGCTTGTTCTATTGACCTGATTATATCTAGCCATATCGGACTCGTGACCTTCGTCTTCGTAGTCGTCGTCAACTCCTTCATCGAAATCGATCACAGCATAGACCGCCGCATCTGCTACGCTATATGCTTCTGGCATTGCATGGAGTGCTGCTCGAGCATTGGCTTTGTTGGCTGAATAATTATTCTTTGGTGCATTACTTGCTGCACCAAGTGTCCGCCTTTGCTGCTCTGCTATTTCAATCTCCCGTTCTCGCGCATGCACTTGAGCAACAATCATGTTTTGTTGAGCAAACCAAGATGAAACTGATCGAGATAATGAAGAATGGCGATTAGTGAGGTGAAATAAAAAAGACTGAGAATTCCTCAGAGCTGTACACGCGGAATCAACGGCGCTTGTACGAATCTTACTCACCTCCACCAGAGGCGATTAGTGTAAGCATCCTGGCAATGATCCCTGTTGCCCATTTTCCAGCCACCAAAGCAGTCGTTAACAAGAATGCATGCATGAACTTGCTGATTACACCATCTTCATTGAATATTTCGACGGACAAAACGACTCTCAAAGCACTCCACCACAACAAGACACACAAGAATTGGACCACCAAGAGTGCAGATGCCACGCGTACAAAGGACTTTCGACGAAGAGATCTGGACAGAATATCCAATGCCACACAGGCAAGTGCACGAAAAAAGGTCTTCCTGTCATGCGACGAAGACGCACTCGTCCCACTGCCTCCTCTCGACGTCGACCGACTTCCAAGCCCCCTGCCACGAAACGAAGGCAAGGCACTCCCCGTATTTCTTGCTCTCCATACATCCCTCATAACAAGTGCTAGCGGTAACAACGCCACGTGCTTCGCGCTGGGAAGCCATTCCCATATCATAAATACCAACAATGGATTGATCAACACATTGAGATTCGAGGAGAGTATCAAAGTCCTCGTAATGACAACATATCGTGAGTCATCTCCATCGCCTCCACCTCGAGAAGAATATAGAAATCTCGTCAAAGCGATGGAAAACAGCATGCCTAGCATGGATGAAAGCAATATAGTAGGATGAGTGGAGGAAGCAGAAGCAGCATGAGCCCAACTTGGGTGGAGGGGGGTGCATTGAGTCAAATCGCATTGATTGTGATGTTCGATGTATCGATTGGAGTAATAAACATGAGGTAGTATCAGTCCGAGGGGAAGGAACAGCACCGCACCGGCGGTCCATGACACATCCCGAGGCCTGCGTGGCAGACGACGGGGCAACATTTGATGTGGATTATTGTTGGCGTCCATGATAGATGAATGAGTGCTGCTGTCGACCGTCGGGGATGGGGTCGGCATGCTGCTGATGCGGGCCAATGGCCGATCGTCGTCCTGCGCCGGATTATTCATCGGAGTGGAAGGAACTTCGTGTTCATTCTTCGATTCAAACAATGGCAAGCCGGGAATCTCGCGACCGTCCCCATATTTCTGTGCTCTAATGCTGCCCCCAGCTGCCATGGAAGCAAATTTTAAATCCGTCCTGGGCGTGCTTTCCAAGTGGGCATCTTCTAAATCCAACGTCATGTCCGCGAAAAAGCATGCTTCCTTGGTGCCACTGGATCCCCTGCTATTGTGGCTGTGTTGGCTAAAGTGTCCACTGCTGTGATGGCTTGTCCCGTCATCGTCATCATGGTTGTCACTGGGTGCTCGATGCATTGGCGATGATGGTGTTTGCTGGGGTTGATGGTGTCCCGTGCCCATCGCGTTATTATTGGACGACGCCAACATGGTCGGGCCTGGCTGATAAATTACACCAGTGGGAGTCAGTTGGTGAGGAGCATTTTTGACTGATATCAGTCATTTGGCAACTAGGTACATAGGTACAATAGTGAGCGTAAACATGCTATCTCTAGGTAACTAAAAACAAAGTTTATCACAGTGTATGTCAAAGCATACACACCAAGTGCTACATATTTTATGCAAAACAACAGCTTTCGAAATCATAAAAAATCCCGGAATTTCCTCGTTGTCATCATAAAAATTTTATGATATTCTGCAAGCAGTATAACCACGTGGCGCCTTGGTCCTGGCTGCATGCGGCTGTCTGCTAGATTGTAAG
>JALLPC010000065.1:0-18916 GCA_036940045.1 Stephanocyclus meneghinianus | reverse complement strand
CCATGCCGCCGCCTCCAAGCCCACCATTGCTTGATCCTCCGCCCATTATGCCTCTAGAGGATTTGCCAAACTCGCCCCCTCCACCAGATGCAGATCCAAGACCACCTGATTTAGACGTTCCACCACCCATGCCCCCTCCTGGTGCTCCGCTGTCAAGTCCTGATGACTTTCCAAACCCACCAGAGACTCCTGAGCTGGCCCCTTTGGATGATTTCATCATCCCGTCTCCTCCAAAGCTCCTTCCCTTTCCTCCACCCATGCCAACACCGCCACCAAGCCCACCCTTGCTCGTGCCTCCTCCCATCATGACTCCCGAGGATTTGCCAAACCCACCCCCATCTCCAGATGCAGAACCAAGACTCTCAGAATTTGATATGCCCCTTCCTGGCGCACCAAAGCCTCCCGGTGCTCCTCCGCCAAGCCCTGATGCCTTGCCAAACCCACCAGGGACTGCTGAGTTGGCCCCTTTGGATGACTTCATCATCCCGCCTCCTCCAAAGCCCATGCCCCCTTCTCCGCCGAGGCCACCTTTGCTCATGGCGCCACGCATTCCTGTTCCTCCGACCATGCCGCCGCCTCCAATCCCACCTTTGCCCATTCCTCCACCCATCATGCCTCCTGAAGATTTGCCAAAACCACCCCCACCACCAGGTTTAGAGCCAAGGCCACCTGACTTAGACATTCCACCGCCCATGCCCCCTCCTGGTGTAACAAAGCCTCCTGGTGCTCCTCCACCAAGCCCGCCTTGGCTCATTCCTGCGCCCAGGCCTGCTCTCCCACCCATGCCGCCGCCTCCAAGCCCACCATTGCTTGATCCTCCGCCCATTATGCCTCTGGAGGACTTGCCGAACCCGCCCCCACCAACAGATGCAGATCCAAGACCACCTGACTTTGACGTTCCACCACCCATGCCCCCTCCTGGCGCATCAAAACCTCCTGTTGACTTTCCAGACGGAGCACCTCCCAAGCTGCCCCCAGAACCCATACCCGGTGCGCTTGACTTCATCATACTGCCCATGCCTCCTCCAAGGCCTCCTCGAGTTTCAACAGCACCGGATACATCTCCATTGCCAATTTTGGGCCCACTTGACTTCGACATACGACCCATACCTCCAGAGACGCCATCACCTCCAAATCCAGAGCCGACGCTCATTGATGAGCTTTGTCCAAACGGGGAGTTCACACCATCTAACATTGATGCCTCTTTACTTTTCCCAAATCCTAAGCCTGCAGCAAAGTTGCTCAATGAGTTCATTATGCTTTTTCCGATCCCTTCTTTCACTTCATCTTCGTCCCCATTGGTCCTGATTGAGATACCTTCATTGTAGAACGATTTCTCTCTCCCAAACCCTGTTGCATCTTTGAACCCTGAGTTTGAGATCATTCTGCTTGCATCAAAACCTCTCTCCATGGCCTTGCTTTGAAGAGCTGCACCCATGTTGCTATACGTCGAAGCTCTGTCGAGGTCTGTACGGCTTGGCAACATACTTTCGCCAAAGTCCTCTGTCTTTCTTCCTCCAAACTCGTTTAAGTCATAGCTCTCCATCCTATCACCGCCAAATCGATCATAACTGCCACTAATTTGGCTGCCCTTGCGTGACGGACCATCGTTAAAGGAGGCACTGCCAGGTCCCGAAAAACGTCTATTCGATACCGTTCGGATTCCGCGGTCATCTCTTTGATTAAGTACACGTTGGTCATGTTTGTTGTAGGGGTTAATAGACGACATGCTTCCTTGTCGATACCCTGGTTGTTGTGCAGACGGACGAAACTGCGAACCTTGACCATTTGCCATTTTGAATGAAGGGCTTCCAGAATACCCCGACCTAGCAGGAAAGTTCCCATTTCTATTTCGTTGAGATGAGAACGCATTCTCTCGTTGAGCACTCGCGCGGTCGTTGTAACCGCCATCGTATAAACTTTGTTTGCGTGCCATAGCGTTCGCTGTCGCGGGGTTGGTGATCAATTCTGACATTAATGATCTTTCTGGACTAAGCGAAGTCCTTGCTGAAGTTGTGACGATTGGTTTTGGCGCACCACTTCTTCGAGACATCATTACAGAGGTTGGTAACGTTGTTGGTTGGGGCATTGCAGCTATTGAGGGTATACCCGAGAACAGTTGTGAATTTATAGATGCAAAACCTTCCTGGAGCTGTTTTAATCCATTGTCGTTTCTTCGATTGGACCTGTATCCATCGGGACCTCGGGGCTGGGACATGAGATCCGACAGATAGGATTTTCTACCCATTGACGTTGGTATATTGGCTGAAACTACTGGCGACCGAGTGCCTATGTTTATTGGACTGCTTGATGGAGATTGCGATGGTTTTTGAAGGAAAGCAAACGGGTCTATTGAAGGTGAGCGCGGTTGTAAACTAGAGGTCAGGTCCTGTAATATTGAAGGTGGGTTGACTGATCTCGATGTTGGTTGGTCAAATTTTCTGCCACCATTTGGAAATGCTGACGTTGGTCTGCCTTGTCTCGGTGTGTCGTAATACTCATATTCTCTGCCTCCGTTTTGTTGATAAAATGATCTTGATGGTTGTCGATCATAATATCTGTCACTACTTTGCATTAGGTAAGGTGTGTATGTTGCGTACGGTTGCATTGCAGGCAGCTGAAAAGTTGGTCTGTTTAACGAAGCCACACTTTGCATACGTGATGGCACGCTCATGTTGAAATCGTCCTTAACCTAGAGTGGAAAAAAAATAGTTTGTGAGCAGCTTACAATAAAAGATGACCACGATGCTAACACGATCGCTTACATCCTCAAAACTCGTCCATTCACGTCGCTCGATTTTTTTATAGACAAATGCCATCACAGAAATAGTAATCGCAGCAGCAATGGTGGAAGGATTAATTGGGATCGATGCGAGAGATTTCATGAGTCCCGAAAGCATGGAAGAAATAGTCATGTAGACGTTGAAGAAAATGTTTGATGTGTCTACCACTGTGATTGATGTTGCTTTCGTTGCAGCCACTACGACTTCTGATGCGACTGATGCAGCGGGAGTTGGCATTGGCGCAACCGAATCGGCTGCTATCGACAGCTCAGGATGAAGAAGTATCGGTTCAATTGTCGAAAATAACATTATTTTGATAAGTTGTGAAACGGGAGTTTTTGTTCTGTCCCTGACTGATTTTATTGTCCCTGAACAGTCTTCCCATGATGTACCTCCAACCCCCGAAAAACATGTCTGTGAATATAGTTCTGAGTGTTCAATATTTACCGATCCAGAAGTCTCGACGCCTAATTCATTATGTAACTCCTGATCCAAACACTGGAGATAAAACGAAGTTATCGCGTCTTGGTCATCATCAAGTGCCATAGCATAACCAGACAAAACCTCAGACATTGTCACTATCAAATCATATTTCATAGTTTCAACATAATCTCCTCTCTCCTCCTCGTATATGTCATCGTGAGGAGTTGACACTGCCGCCGCCGATTTTGCACGAAATTTGATGTGGATGGGGACCAAACGACACGTTGATTTAGAATTCGACACCGTTAGAAAACGTCGGCGAGCGAGCCCGGGAGATGAAATTGATGGTTTGGGGATTAGCAGCGACGAGGAATGCAGTGCCACAAACTGGACCAGAACGAGTTGGTAAAAAATCATTTTCGCTATCATTCTTTTGATGACAGTTGGTGTAAAGAAGAAAATCCGCTGGATTAGGAGGATTTGCTTGACACCGGACGTTCTGAAAGGGACTGGATTTCGGACTTGTCTGAGTGGAGGGAGGATCCCAACTACCTCCCAACTACAACACAGGGGATGTTTTTGCTTGAATTTTTATGTGTGCAATGGAGACTAGNTGTCTCCCTCAAGCTGAAGGAGGGTGCAAAACCATATCATGGCAGGCCATTTCCAACTCCAAAATCCCACAAAGAAACCCTGAAAAAAGAGGTGCAATGGCTATGTGAGTTAGTTAAGAAGAATCAAACTAAATGATTTGTTAGTGATTTTAGGCAAGCCCCTCTTCCATAATAATGTCTCTATTTCTACAATTCACCAAGTTTGGTTTATACAAATCCTCCATCAGGACACCACCAAGTCTTTTTGAGCCCACCGCATTGCCAGATCCACTTCAGATCTTTCATCACAAGTCTTGATAGAATTGTCATTTAGGATATCATCATTCACTCCCCCTTTTTATAGGATATCTTTATTATGTCTTGAGTCTACTGCTTGGACATGCATGCTGCTTCCAGTTGACTTGCTGCAACAGTTGAACAATCTACCATCCTTGCGGAAGCCTTTTTGATAAGCACAAGCACTTGGTCTAGCTTCAACTCCACCATGATTCTTGCTGTCAGTATCAAGGCAAACAAGTCCTTCCCCATGATACCGGGAATATCCATATCCAACATCATCACTTCAAGGGTATCACCATGGCTCTAGTGGGAGCACATCATTGTATATCTCTATTTGTACTGACAAGCCATCTTTGTTCTTAGTCCTGTGCTGCTAGATTCAATGCATTCCTTGATGCCAAGTAATATTTGGGATACAAAGTATCACGTGTCATTTGCTCTTCCATTGTCACCCTGTCTTTGAGTGACCACCAACACAATATGACTGAGGTGCCATCAGTCATGACAGCACCAACCAAAGTCTTTGTGACAACAACTCAGACAGAGGGAGCCTACAAGTTGCATCTGGCCTTTTCTTCATTGGTGTCAATCAAAGCTTGTGCCTCCATCTTGCCCAAAGTTAGTTCAAAATGATTTGGTTGAGAGGTATTTCACCCAACACATTGCCTACAAAATCAGTATCTGATCAATGATCTTGTCAAAATGCCTTTTAAGCACTCCTTGGCACATAATCTGTCTTCCCAACTACGCATGTATTCGCCATTCATCACAATGTAGCTCCAGAAGGAGCACTATGTGTTGCTAGACCTGAAATATCTTTGTCTGCAGTGTACCTCAAACCCAACAATGATGTGATTACCTAATCACAATGTTCCTTCCCCACGGCATTCCATCCAAGTCTGTCCATTGCCATTGCCAATGCTCCAGAGGGAGCATACTTGAAGCTGAGAGATATAGAGCCATTTAGGACTACTTCTAGTTATCATCATAGGTTTAAATACTTCATAAATAAATACAATTTGGTTAAATAGGGGAAGATCACAATAAAACATCTGTTTCAAAAATGGAGGGCTTTGCAAGAACAAAGACGAGACTTCTCAAAAGAAGGCCTTTGAAGAAAATTCATTAGCTGAATAAAATTTGTCCGTTTTCCTTTCATTTGGATAGTGCCCATGCCCACCTGGCATGTTGCTTGAAATTGAAGAAAGGCGGCTTAATTGGACATCTTTCAAGAAAAAAGACGTCTTTAAGAAAAAAACCGTCTTTTTAAATGATGTCGTTTTCTCAAAAGATGTCATTTTTAGCTCTAAATGGTGTCAAAAGACGTCTTTTGAATCTGAATGTAGAATTCATGTTTAGGCCTACTTGTTTTGGACGACTTTGACGAAAACAAAGACATTCACACAAAAACCCACCTAAATGCAATAATTACACATGAAAGGAGGACTTTTTCAAAAAAGACATCTTTGAAGAAGTAGACCGTTTCAGAAAAGTCACCCATTTTCTCGTTTGATGGATGCCTTTTGGCGAAACTGGCCTCCGTTTGAAAGATGTCACCTTTCTTACAAGTAAAAATGGACTTTGAACCATTGTTTGTCCGATATCTTTGCCGTCTTCTATGGCCTCAATATTAAGCCCCTGAGACCCGGGCAAGATTGCACAACCCTCTGGGACTATCTCAAGAGCTTAAGTCCAGCTCGACAGTCCCTCAGATTGCCGGGAAGGCTCCTTTAACTTAGATGCCAAAACACACCTAAAATTCTGTAATGGTTCAAAGTCCACTCACGTAGAATGCGGTATGTTTTCTACGTAAAAATGTATGTCCGATAGCAGAAGCCTATTAAAGGCTGAAATTAATGCGCTCTCAATCGCCAGGAAACTTCAATCCAGCGCCGGTATTGTACCTACAGCGTCGAAGTGCTCATTGCGCCGGATGCAACCACCCTCTCATGATTCGTCAATGCACTCGTTATATGAATTCTGTGGAACCACCCTCTTGTGATTTACGATCGTCGCGCCAAAAAAATGAGGTATGTATTTGACTTGACACGTATTTTCCACATGTTTTTTAACTGTTCTATGTATTGAAGTACGGACAGACTATCTGACTCTTCATCTCCAATCGATTTTGCGTACAAAAAGACAAAATCGTATATAGGAATACTATGTCAGGGGCATAATGGTTCAAAGTCCACGTGAGAGTTCAAAGTCCATTTTTACTCGTACCATACTAATTTTGTGGTAAATCGTCCACAGCACTTCCTCTGTCAGTAATTTGTAGAGAATTATTTTTTGTTTGATGAAAGATTTTTCTGGAGTTCATAATCAAGTCAAAGAGTATTATTAAATTAACCTGACTTTTTATTTTAGACGAATTTTCCTCTTTCTCTTCTTGAGAGAGCCATAAGCTGCCATAATGTGTCGTCAACGGAGATCCAACCTGATACAACAAAATAATAACAATATTTCAACATCAACAATCACGTGCACAGTGCGGACACAGTGCTTTGAATTCAATACTAGAGGAGATGTCACGCAAGGGACGATGAGGTTTTCACGTGATCAACAAAATTCCCCTGGCTTCCTGAAACGATTGGTATTCCGAAATCCTGTGTTCTTGTTGTCCGCGAGTGGGCTCGCTTTACTGATGCTGGGATTTGTCTCTTTTTTCGCCTCTAAGCCAAATCAAGAGCTATCTAAAACGCATGACGTGATGCCTTTGCAACAAGAAAAAAGTGTCGTTCCAAAGGACCAAAACTTGAGAATACAAAAAAGTGTCAACAAAAAGTCGTCCCAAAGCCGAAACAATGATTCAAGGTGGGCAGCCGAAGTGAAGGAAGAGGAGCGCAGAAGAAACATTTTAATAACAAAGCCCCATCAATGGCACACTTTCAGATACTGGGATTTACATGCCTACTTCTCCTGTGTGTTGGAATTTGGCAACGGTCGACCAATTTATAATTCAACACAATGGGCGCGGTTGCGAGACTACTACAATCATTTTGCTCGTAGCGAGTCAAAAGAAGAAGGAGTTGTTAAAGATGGTCAATTGAGGAGAACATTCAAATTTAGTGATGATATTTTTGATCCTCCAGTTGAAGGTACACGCTTAGTCTCAGCATTATTGTCTTATTGTCGATTCCACAGTATGACACTCTTCATATCTTCATATTAGGCTTCCAAACAAGCTCCAAGGTCAAAGGGCGCAGTATCAGGTATGTGCGCCTCGCTAATTATCTTGACATGGTGCATCGTTCGCACTAGTTAGTGTCCAACATCATGTTTCCTATTCTCTTCGTTTGATAAGAGCGAAACGCGACATTACGTTGGGAGAAGTTGTGAACAAAAACTGTAACAACACAGTCATCTTTAGCAACGGTCACTCGTTTCGTAAGTTTCTCTTTGGTATATATGAACGACGTTCCGAATTTGATGCAGGTACTGCATGTGATGTGTTGAAATGGTCCTGGATTCAGAAATGGGAGAAGGCGCAGGGCACAAAGCCCCTGGTCATTTTCAGCCCGCTTGATGTATCTGGCCTAACGAATGATGGAAAAGATGCCAACATGGATTGTGGTGTTGGTGACGAAGATATTGCTAAACGAAATATAGCAAAGGGAGAAGAAATCACATGCCATTATCTAGACTTTGCCTCCCCGGGAAGTTGGCCGCAACTTGGCCTTTAATCAAACTCTGCATCATCTAATTTTTGTAACTCGAGTCTTCATCAGAGAATACTTGGATAATGTACAGCAGAAACTAGGATATCAAGGGCTGTAGGAGCACGCTATCAACTAGAATTCATGAATTCAGTATTAATTATTAGGAACTTTAGCATGTACGTAGCTGATTAAGATTTGCCTCGATTATCCCTACCATATCGAATCCACATGTCTGTTTCCATGCGAATAATGTCAACGAGTGTTATTTGCATGGCCAGAAATGTCACGTTGTTGGATACCTTTGTTGAAGATGAGCCGGTAGAAAGATAGATCCCTAAAACTGGAACAACAGTGTATGCAGGTATCATTGCCGTTTTCGTGCGATGATGTTTACATTTCGATGCCAACACCGCGTGCAGGAGAGTCCGGAGTGTCGTCCCATCATCGATCATATCCACTTGAATAGAAGACCCTAAATCACTTTCGTCTATAGTTTTGCTCACGCCACCATGCGCTTTGCGAGATGATGCAACTGCAGCAACATAATAAAGGCGCACGTTCAACACATGTTCTATGCTGAATGGTGAATCTGCTCCGCCCTTTTCTGCTGCAGTAATGATGGCTGACTCAATCATTTCGCTCAAAACGTCTTCCATATCAACATGACTCAGACTTGGTAGTTGAAACATATTTTGATTGTTTTCCTCTATATCCAAATCAGCTGCAACGGTCGATACACAAGCGCAGCCATTTCCGACTGCTCTAGCAACGGAAGTTATCCAAACCTTAGGCTCGTTGCAATTCGGAACAGTTGCAACCTCTACTTGAGTCGGATAGTCGTATCCCGTATCCCACAGCATGCTGCAATCTGATGGTACCAACAATGACTCGTCATTATTGTAATCGTTGACTGTTGTGACAGGGTGAGAGACTAGGGCGCCCGTCCAAACTCGTAAACAGGATGCGGCACGTCTGGACGCACACACCAATTCGACTTCTGCCTGGGCATTCATCGGCAGTTCCTGCAGACAAACCATGAGCAACGGGACATGAGAATCGTTTTCGTTTTCACCAGAATCTGGTGTTGCAGACGTGGCAGAAGCCGTCATTTCTCTCCACGTTTCTTCGTCCTCATAACCTCCGTAGAGTACTCCATCTTCGTCGTAAAGATTTGGATCTAAACTATTGGAGACTGCCAAGCCATCTACACTACCCATAACGATACCGCCGTTTTCAGCTATGGCATTTTGGCAGACACATTCGGCTCTTTTCCATAGGATATTCCAGGGCAACCGATCTAGATTCTCACAATTCCGTGCGGGGGAACATGCCATGTTGGCCTCCAATGCCCCCAATGAAAAATAAACCAAGCCACCGATACAATCTTCCAATTTCCCTCCCAAAACTCCTCTACCATCATCCAATCCATCCAACACAGCCGCCGCATTTCTCCAGCTCTGATAAAGTTGAATTTCCCAGTCTAGAACACGACATTCATTGTCCGAAACCGACGGTCGAATGAGCTGCATACTCTCCGGGACCAACCCAATCATCCCAGCTAGGAATACCAAGGAGGATCGCAACACATTGGCTTGCGAATACGGTCCAATGCAAACGGGTGCCCACTGCGACATCGATTGAACATGCAGTGTTTTTCTCAACGAATGATGTTTGTTCTTGAAGGCATTGCTAACGAATTGACTGATTTCCTGCATGCTGCCATCGTCACAATGTCGTGTTGTAGCGGAGGATGTCATGCTCGTTTCATCCACCCGTAAATATTCTCCAGAGCCGAGTTGCAAGGTGCAATCCATCATGACTCGTCTACCGGCCGGTAGAGAATTTATTCCAAGGCCCACACAGGACCGACTGGGCGGTAGATGCATTCCAAAGAATTGTTTGTAGTGTTGATTGATGCTTGCAAAGTAAGATATTTGCGATAGGTAGAGGTGTACGTAAAAAATATCGTTTTGGGGTTTGTTTTTGTTGGACGGCGATTGCGATGATATCTTATTTAGGATTTTGCGCAGTTTTTCCAGTATGGATAAAAATTCTTGAACTGCCAATTGGGCATCATCATGATGTGTGTTGTTGGTTTGCATGAAGGATGTTGGCGAGACAATGGATGAAATATGACATAGTCCACCTATCATGATTCGTACATTGGGCAGAATCTGCAGAGACTGAAGCACGGATTTGTACGAGGAAGGTGTCCATGTCTCCGATGAATGCATGTTATTTGAGTTTCGCATCTGTTGGAGTCGTCTTGTCAGATGTTTGTCTAAAGCATTGTTGTAATCTTTCTGTTCATCCAAATTGTGATGATGATGAGTGCAATCGGTCTGTTCCTTTTTCTGTACACGACACTTGTGTATTCTCAAGACCCCCACCCCATCCTCTCCATCTTCGACCACTTGGGTCTCTTCCAAGACTAACCTCCCGTGTTTGAATATCGGACAATCTACTACCAATGTCTCGTACTCTCCGCCTTCCCCGGCGACATTGATTCCCCATTTCTGATGCAACGACTTCAGCACTCCCCCGTCCCTCAAAGATCTCAGCGATTGTCCTAAATGACGACACGTGAGTCCCGGGGGACATGCGACTCGCACCAATACCGCGTCGATGCCATTGTCTAGAATGGAATCGAGCACTGCCGCTTGATGGTCCATTCTCCATAGATATGCCAATGAAGTCAAGTTCAATCGAGAGCATACGTTTTCTATGCGTGTTCTTTGGTATGTGGAAAGAATGGCTCCCGAGGCCACCGCCTCGATGTCTGAATGGCAGCGTGTGACGTGCTGCAACAACAAGAACAAGTCTTCGACTTCGTCATTTGGGCTGCCATCGACTCTAGGAGCGTCAGAGTCACCATGGTACACTAAGGCAGTATTGCAGCTCTTGCCCGAAATCGTCCGCGTATAGAAGGGAACGCCGATGCATTCCTCCACCTGTCGACGGACGGCTTCCGATCCCGCCGTTTGGTACATGTACGATTCATCATGGTCGCCATTCGAGTCTTGGATGGGAGGGGCGAGGTGCGCGCAGCATAGCAATTCGTGATTGTGGCGCTGCGCTTCGATGATGGAATAGATCGAGTCTTTGCCGCCGCTCACGAGGGACACGAATTTCATTTTATTCTAGCATGCCTTCGCTTCCAGATGATGTTGAATGCGGTTGACTGGGAGGTGGTTGTTACCTATGGCAGCAAGGTTTTTTCAAAATAATATTGCGTTACCCTGTGGTCAGGCCATTTCCAACTGATGTTGAGGCTGTGACTTTGTAGGGTTCAATTCCGATCGGCCGATCGGTCTTCGTGACAGAATTTTAAGGGCATCCTTGGAAGACATAGAATCTTCTCAAGGCTGCGGGCGCATGACAGACCGCACTGCGCATCGCCTACGATGAGCCAGCTACTGGCCATCACTAGCTGACCAGACAGCACACTTTTTCTCCTGTTGCGATCTCATCGCAATTTGCCTCCTCCGCTTCCGCTTCGTTTTTGGATCTCTCTCCCACCATGACCTCCACCGGTGGGTACCTCTTTTTGGTTGATTGTCGGGTAGGACTCCTCGTGTCGACGATGGTGCGCCAGGGCCATTTTCCTCCCTCGATCTGCCGGATCGTTGACAAAGCGGAGCGTCGCCCTGCCACATCTCTTCACCGCAGTCTGCCTTCCTCGTCGTGGGGCCGTCGATTCGTGCCGCCGCCACCTGTTCGCAACGTTGTTGCTGCCTTGCTCGGTGGTAAACGGGGCTGTAGTTTCCCTCCCCCGATCCGTCGGATCGTCGACGGGAGCGGAACTCTGCCCCACCACACCTCCCCACCGCTGTTTTCCCTCCTCGCCGAGGAGCTGTTTCGCTGCATCGTTGCCGCCTGTTCGCCTCGTTGTAGTTGTTGTTCGCCCGTTTATCGCCTTTGGGGACTCACGTCCCGGCGATCGGGCCCAGTGTTGCTTTGCGTCGGCATGGGGGTTGGGGTCGAAATGCCGGCACGGTTGTCACCGTTGCCGCCCTTTCACCCTCCTTCTCCTGGTCTGGGTTTGCCTCGCCGTCACGTTGGCTCCTCCCTAACAGGTCTTTGCCACCTGCCACCGCCGTGGCCGCACTCTCCGGCAAGCTCGTCAGCTTGCCCGGACACGGAGGCTACAATCCGTGTATATTTCCCCCTTCTCGGCACAGTTGCCGCCGGGGATCACCCGTTCAGCGCCCAGGCAGTAGCCACAGGGCCCTGCCTTGCCAGGCCCCACTTTCCATTCGAACACTCACGTTGTTCGTTCCCCTATTATCTCCTATTATGCAGTTACGTCTAACTTGACAATGGGGACTACTCTTCCCCCGGGCCTCGTCACGGCCTCCAAGGCTCCTGCCCCCGGCGGCACCGACAAGGCCTTCAAGACCTTCCTCAAGACCGCCTCGGTCCGCAAGAGGATCAACGACCTCGTTGATGGCAAAACTTTTGCCGGGTTCTACTACCTCACGGGGGACAAGGTCCGGACCCTCTACATCCCCAAAATCGTCACCCCCGAGGTAACATCACACCCCAATGACTCAGACCTCGTCGAGGGAGAAACCTGGGAAGGTTTCATCGGCCAAGGCTCCAATGCCACGGCCCGAGCCACCTTCGACCTCCTCAGCACTGACATCTGCAGGAGCGTCCTCGTCGTGATCGACGGTTCCCTTCTGGTTCCACCCTGCTTCGGCACAGGGGATCCATTCACGAAGACGGACATCGACGAGGTTTCCCCAAACCTCTCCCCTCTCCTGCCCACCAGCTTTACCTCGTATCGCATGGTAAAGCTTCCCCTCTGCATCCCCATCAATTACGGGGCCATCCAGGTCTGCAAGGGGCGCATTGAAGAAGGCCACAGGGACGCCTTCGAGTCCAACGCTGAGGGTTCGAGCTTTTGGCTCGACGTCCGCCCCAGCTGGTCCCTCGCCATCCAAACGGCAGCCCTTCTCGACGGGCCTTCCTTGCGCAGGGGCCTGTTCCCCAAACTAACCAAGGACCAGGACTGGGCCTCCTACGACGTCGTATCTCGTCGTGTTTCCGAGGACGACGAGGAGAACTTCCTCGATGAGATCAACAATCTCATGCAAGCCCTCCTCGCCATGACACGGGCGCAGTCCGGCGACAACCCACCCGACAACCTCCCCCCAAGTGAGGGCATCCCGCCCATCGTGTCCACTGGCAGTGCGACACCAGCACCAGCTCCTTCGGACTTCTCCGACGTCGAGCTTCGTCGCCATGCCTTCCTCCTCGCCGGGTCCGGATACGACCCCGAGTCCTCGAGCATTGTTGCTCCTCTCCTCCACCCGGAGGCCGAGTATCTCTTTGGTACCTCCAGGATGGTGCTTTTGAACGCCAACGTTCAAAGCTACCTCGGGGAAATCAAAACTAATCATCGCGATTCTTTTGATTTCCTCGAGAGGATGATCGACATCCCTCAGGTCGACCTCCTTGCATGTGCGTGGCTAGTAAACAGCAAGTTCGCCTCCACGATCCTTGTCGACGTGGACACACCCGTCACCAGCCGGTCTTTGCTCCGCTGGACCATGTTTGCCGCCGACACGGCGCACAGTGCCAAGGCCCGGGCGGCCGCCGGCAGCGACCGCGAGGCGCAGCTGCTCATGGGCGAGACCGCCGAGAACCTGGACAAGGTAGACGTCTCCCTTCGGACGGGGAGCCACTTCCTGACCTACCCCACATTCCTCACCCTCCTCGCGAACATCGCAGGAATCATGGGTTCTTTCTACGTCTGCGACAAGCAGTCAATCGACGCCCCGACGAATCCCCTCATCTACCGCTTTGCCCGCCAGGTTGCGTTCGAGCTGTCGTCTGACGACTCACGCACCTGGCTCAAGCACAATCCGGGCCAAGCCCGACCCCTGTTCGCCTGGTGGGTGTCGATTCTCGACCAGTTCACCAGGCTGAGCGTCGGGCTCTCCAAGAACCCCAAGCACATCATGTTCTTTGGCCAAGCCCGCCTCGCGGCATTGCCAACCTCAGGCCACGAAGAGGCCCTCCAAATCCTTGCGGACGCCATCAAGCGCTACCGCAAGATACTCAAAAACCTTGAGTCTGTCCCTGTCACCGCCATCTTGACGGCGTTGGAGGCCAGCCAGGCCAGGGATCGTGCCTCGAAGCCCGACCCCACCGCCCACAAACGCGCAGCTCGTTCGGGCGACACGGAGCCCACCGTACCCAAGAAGGCTCGTATGGCAACAGACATTGCAATCGACAAGTCTGGCCCTCTCGTCTACACTGGCGAGAGCAAGCTCATGCCCTCCCCTTCCCTTCCTGCCCATGAACGTATCTGTGCCGCTCATGCTCGCGAGGGCTATGCGTGCCGACACCAGAGCTGCAAGTTCATCCATGAAAAGGAGGTCACCAAGTGGCCGGTCGGCGCTTTCCTCGCTTGGAGCGACCTTGTGGTCAAGACTCCGGGCCTCGCCTGGAACCCCTCCCTCGTTGGGGCCAAGTCTCTCGGCATGAAGCTCACCAAGGACGCTCCGCCTGCTGCCTCGCCATCTAAGTAAGTTGTAATCGTTAACTCTTAACCCTGTTTAGTTACTTTTAATCCTCTTATTTTATTACTACTATACAAATATATTACACATGTAACATATTATACTGCTAACACCAGACATGGTGTCAACAGATTAGGCAGTCCTCCGCTATTCCGGTTGGACCGCACCCGCTCACGCCTCCGCACACCCGAGCCTTCGCCCGGGGTCACCGGCAACGCTCCGCCACGAGTATTCACTGTACCGTGTCCCAGCCCTACCCTTCGGACGGCATCTGCAACTACACCCTGCAGCTTGGCCTCCAAGCAATCCTTCCCCCCGGACATCACATCCAGACGGGACCTCTCAGCACTCCACGAGTACAACAAAAAATTCCTTGGCGATGCTCACTTCGACGCCGCTGCCGCCGCATTAGGTGAGTCGTTCTTCTCGTCCATCTCCGATATGTCGGTCAGCAATGACACGAGGGTCTGCCAATCCCTCATCCACGCCACCACGTGCTCCTCCGTCTCTTGGCGGGCGACACTCCCATCCAAGTTCGACCTCATCTGGCGAACACCATTCGGTCGCCCGGACCTCCTGCACTCTTTCACAGTAGAACCTGGTTTTGAAACATGCACTCACCTAATTTATAAATCAGGTTACCTCACTATAACAGACTTAGTTCACGTGTGTACTGCGCACAGCTTATTTTTACATCTAGCCTCTGCCATGGTACACTGTCGTTTCCATGACTTCCGCTGGTTGCAGCACCACGATCCAGCCTGGGCATCACAAACTACGATACCCTTGGTAAAGCAAGCCTCCATGATGGCCTGCCTCCTCCACTACGACCTCGACACCTCACTGCTCATGCGTTTCCTCGGCAACAACTACACTGGTGCGTACCGCCAGGTGTCCTACTCACGGACATCCTTCACCGCTGGCGCACACTGCCTGCTCTCATCGCCAAATACATTTGAGTGATGACGACGGGCTGCCCTGCAACATTCGTGGCCTACAGCACTCGTGTCAATGCCCTCTTGCACTGGCGCAAGCTCAACCACACGTCCATCGACATGAAACTCGATCAAGTCTTTGCGACCATGAACAAAGAGGACAGGAATAACTACGTCATTCCTTTACCACATTGGTTAGCACGTTTCATCCCAAACTTGTTCATCACACCTCAACACATCCTCGAACGTCCGGGCAAGAAAGACCGACAGATCTTTGACGCCTCACGTCGCTATACCTGGGACTCCGTCCCCATCAATCGCATGACGTCTAATCCTCTGGGCAGCGAGGAACAATGCCTCTTCGGCGACGTGATGCCGCGAGTACTACACCGTATCTACGCCTTACGATGCCACTACGGCACGAGCCACGACATCCTCGTCCATGCCAACGACGTCAAGTCGGCATTCCGCCAAGTCAAACTTCATCCCGACATAATGGGGGCGTTCTCGTATATCATCGCCGACAAGTTATTTCTCTCTTGCGGTCAGCCTTTCGGCACTGATTTCAGTCCCGCTAATTGGGAGGTGGTTCGCCAGGTTCTCGAACACCTTGCCACCCAACTCTTCCACGACACCTCGCTTCGCCACAAGCACAGATCCCTTCTGGACAAACTCCACTGGGACCGCTCCCTCAGTAGCCGTTTGGGTTGCATTCGCATCACACGGGTTGCCTGGGATGCCATGAACTCGGCAGTCGTTGACTCCGTCGGCGACCCCCTTCCCACCCCACACTTCGTCTACGTTGATGATGACATCTACGTGGACTTATACTCTGTCGAGAACTTCGAACAATGCATTGCCGCTTCCATCAAAGCCATCCACACCTTACTCGGTCCGTCGGACCTCAGCAAGCGCCAAGACCCTATCAGTTTCGACAAACTGGAAGAGATGGTCATTGGTCCCATCAATCGCGTCCTGGGACATATCGTCGACACGCGTCGCATGACTATCTCCCCTCCTCCTGAGTTCATTGCTGATCTCGTCAAGTCCTTGTCCACCACGTGGGCACCCCACAGGAAAAGTTTTTGCCTTCGCGAGATCGAAACCTTGGTGGGCAAGCTCAACCACGTCGCCATCGGCGCGCCTTGGTTAAAATTCCTCATGGGACAGCTCTACGTCTCTATTGCTTCCGCCCTCCGCATCAGCGAGGCACACCTCATCTCGTCCTCCGCCGCATTCCGCGCCGTGGTCCGGGCCTTACGTGCCGAACCCCCGCCAGAGGCAGACCCTCGCGTGTACCGCTCCTTCTTCGCAGGCGACAAATCCCGCCAAATACACCACTCCACTCATCTCTTCCACATCAACTGCACATTGCAAGCGGAATTGCAATTAGTCCACGACGCACTGTTGCTCCCACCAACCTTTCATTCGAGCCCTATTGCTCACCTTGTACCACGAACCCCTATCGCGGTGGTTCGTGGGGACTCCTCTCTCGATGCCGCAGGAGGCTACTCGTCCTCCCTCGGGTTCTGGTGGTACCTCGAATGGCCACCCGCCGTCCGCCTCCGGACGCTCCGTCACACAAAGAATAATAAATCTAATACTTTAATTAGCATTAACGCACTAGAGTATGCCACCATACTCATTAGTTATCTAGCAGCATACCACTGCATCATTACTCCATCCAACACAGACGACCCTTTCCCCGTCGTCTGCATCGAATCCGATAACACCACTAGCGAGGCTTGGTCTCGAAAAGGGTGTAAGGATTCAATGTGTGGCCGCGCACTCAGTCGCATCCACAGTTCCCTCATCCTGGGCACACCCCTAGCCCTCCATGTCGCCCGGATTGCCACCGCCGACAACATCATTGCTGACCGACTATCTCGCATACCTAGCGCCGCGATCTTACCCGCCGCCTTCCACTCCATTTGTCAGGACCACGCAGCTCTGCGTGGCTGTCGACTCTTCCAGCCCAATGCCGAATTAATCTCCGCAATTATGGTGGCACTATTGGAGCACGCATCGCCACATCCAGTCGCACTAAGCAGGCGACTACTGACCAATCCCGGCTGCTTCATTTCCTTGCCTGGTGCCAGCGCATGAACCTTGACGACCCATGCATGGCCACGTGTCCTCTTCAGGCTCGTAACTACATCATTGCCTGCTACGCCGTCGCCCTCATTCAAGGCGAAAACATCAAAGGCCTGCGCCTCCGCCACGCAACCCTCATGGGCTACGTGCGTCGAACCCTGCAGTTGCACAAGGACCGTCAACTGCCGCCACCAATGAGCGCACCGGTCAACTACATCTCCATCATGACTGATGCGGTCCGCAAGTGGGAGCTGGTCCCAAATCGCCGTGAATGCATCCATGACGCCATGTTCACCCACATGCTCCAGTCACGGGATACCCACCACGTAGACTCATTCCATTCTGTGGCCACAGACTGGTCATTGCTCGGCCGCTACACCGGCTTCCGCAAGAGCGAATGGTGTCACGACTCGCCTCACCACTTCGCTCGCATCACCGACCCTCTCTGGGGCAACCGGCCCGACTCCATTGCAGTCATTGCCGAGGACTTCACTCTGAAGGACTCCAACGGCATCACAGTCCCAATCACCTCCGCCACCAAACGGTCCTCAGTACACCTCGCCGAACTCCGCATATGGTACCAGAAGAACCAGGACAACTACCAGGTTCTGACCTACAGCGCTGCCCAGGGCGATCCAACCACTTGCCCAGTGCAAGCCATTTTGCGAATCCTACAGCGAGCCCTCCGACTGGGCCTCCCTTCGCACCACCCTGTCGCCATAACCGCCAATGCATCCGACCCTCGAGGTTTCTCGTTCGTCACCGGAACCCGGTACACGTCTTGGCTCCAGAGCATAGCACGCTCAGTGTACAAGCTCAGCAAAGGCGACTCTTCTATCCCGAAGTGGGGCACTCACTCGATCAGGGTCACTGCTGCAAACCTCCTTCATCGAGCACAATTCTCATCCACCTTCATCAAAAACCGCCTACGATGGCGGAGCGACACATTCCAAATGTACCTCCGCAACACATTCCACGTCGCCGACAAGCACTCTTGTGCCTTAGTGTTCCACATGTCACCACCCTCCGAGACTGAGCGCCGCATTCTCGAGCCTCAAGAGCTCCTGATGGCTGCGTCATCTGCATAGCCAGGTTTTCCTCCCGCGTCGCGGGTTTCCTGGCAGGGGTTATCCATCCCTCCATGCCCTTTCCATTGGGCTGCTAGCCCTTCGCCTCCTCCTCAGCGCGCTTGTGCCGTTCCGTCACAGGAGGGCACTCCATGGCGTTCACGCTGAGTTCTTAGTACGACAGACTCAGTACCTGTACGTATCGAGGGTAAGTGGCTCCACAACGTAGTCTAGTCAGCCTAGTGTTAGTTGTAGCCCACTCTACGTAGGACTTCGTTACATCACTACTTACGTATATACTAACTCATATACTACTGTAGTGTGTCCTAGTCCTCATCTCCCTAGCTCACCCTCTTCTGTCGCGCTAGCAGCACAATGGAAGGATCAAGGCGCCGTGGGTTATTATGCGCCAGCAGAATATCCTTGGAAGACGTAGAATCTTCTCAAGGCTGCGGGCGCATGACAGACCGCACTGCGCATCGCCTACGATGAGCCAGCTACTGGCCATCACTAGCTGACCAGACAGCAC
>JALLPC010000064.1:0-18570 GCA_036940045.1 Stephanocyclus meneghinianus | reverse complement strand
TCCAGGTGGAAGCTCCTAGAGCTTACAAGTGTAAGCAGATTCTTGGCCTATTGCACATGTGTATGCAACAAAAACCATTGAATGTTACATATGTACCAAACAACATGGTGTACATGGGGACTAATTCCACATACGTTGTTATTAGGCACAAGCTAGATAACATACTTTATTTGTAACAGGAGTACAAGATGTCAGTGATTTTGTGTCAGATCAGTTTCATTGATTATGACAATCAGCTGTTCTTCAATAGATTACTTGGTGCTACTATGAGCTTACAAGACATATCAAGTCTATCAAATATTCTCTCCCCTTCAAAAGATATTCTATACATAGATGTGAGATAGCATAGATTTGATTTTGAATATTGGGGGCATGCAGAAGTATATATACTTTACAAAGACAGGAGATGGGATAACCTTTGCAGGGACCAGCTTAGCACAATTCTCCTGATGGGAATGTCTCAATTTTTAACACATATGTTTAAGATAATATTATGACTCATTAGCATTGAGGCTATAGGTATGAAGTACAAGGACAGTGTGACTATTATTTGCATATGGATTTTGCATTGTTGTTTTGTGCCACTTATTCAAAACATAGTTTTAGTAACTGGTCAAAATGCTAGTAATTATCCTCTGAGAGCAACTTCACCAAGATGCTTGTTTGTCTATGATCATCAACAATCTACTGGGAAGAACATCTCAAATTATCATTCTAAACCACAAAATTTCTCTGATTAATTGCCTGTGCGTCCTTTACATCCCAATAATAATTGCATTTTATTTTCCCTCATGAAAGTAAAGTGTACAAATGATGTTTGTGTTTGAAGATCTACAGCAAATTCAAATTGTCACTGATTATGGGAGTCAAATATACCTTTGTTATCATTTGGTAAATATATGTTTATTCAAGTGTAGCAAAATGAGCACTAATGTGAAGAGAGCATGAACACGGATATAATGTTTCTTGTACATAGAAATTTTGGGAATTATTCACTCTTCCGCAATATTATTTCCATTTTTCAGAGAAAGACGGCCTCAAAAATATCAAATAAGTAACTTTTGCAAAAAACACGACAATATCATGGATCTATCTAGCTGAGAAAATATAATAGCATTGATGGAATGAGTCTTTCAAGCTGTAACTTTTCAACCATAAGCTGGGCTAACATTGGTCCATCTGAACACCCTTACTTCCCCCCCTACACACTTGCTTTGCTTGTGTACTCACATGATAGAAATCTTGTTTCTATTTTCAATGCATACATGACAGGTGGATTAACAGTAAAACAGATTAGAGGCTACTTGTTTTTAAATGCAGAGAAAGGTACTTGATGAAAATCTTGGATACGGATTCACATCAAGATGAAATTTTCATTGCTTGCTTTAACTTGGTAAAATTTTACCATGCGTAGAATTATCACTCAGGAGACACGAATTTTGGTGTGTCCAATAGTAAATATATCTTTGTCTATTTCATTAATAATGCATGGTCAATAATAGTATTGTTCCACTGTCATCATGGCTCTCCAAACACTCAGTGTATAGAACAATATCTTTTTCTGTTTTTCTCTTCAATCTCTCATAATGAGATAAAGCCCAGTCCAAGAACTAAGATGACAGACTGTTACTCCTAATAAGGTTGGAACCCACGCCCCCTTCCTCTGCCCCGTCCCCCACCACGACCACGATAGCCACCCCCACCACCACGGAATCCTCCACGACCTCTTGCCTGGAACCCTCCCCTGAATCCACCCCTTCCTCTCCCCTGGTATCCACCAGATTGTTGAGCGTAGTAATTAGGATCATTCACACGTTTGGTGGTTACTTTCAGTTGACGATCTTTGAAGGTGGACCCATCAAGTTTCAGCGCGTTTTCCACTGCTGCTTCGTTCTTTTTCATTTTTATAGTATCAGTATACAGCAGAACGTACAATGTTATCACTTTGTTTTTTTCATTTTTTCCAATATTTTGTTCAAAATTTCAGGCATATTTTGCAGGATGGACCACTTAGTTCCATTAAAATGTGCGCTAGGGCCGCCAAAAAGTAACTTGTCGCACTTTCAAGACCCCAGAGAATCTCTCCATTTTAACACAACAGGAGTGAAGATTGGATTTGAAGCTATCCAAATCCAGAATTCGTCCCTTCGTTGACATTGCAACAAAACAATTCGTAGATAAGATGACAACATTATTTACCTGCAACTCACCTGGAATTCAAGATAGGCGAAACCTACAAAACAAATGGATTCAAAGCAGGGCGCGTTAGGCAGACGAAATGGAACGATTTCAAGATCATGAAACAACGGTACATACCTTTTGGCTTGCCTGTGAATTTATCACAGACGATTGTAACACGTTCCACGGTTCCACACGATTCAAAATGAGCTAGCAATTCTTCGGGGGTAGAGGAATAATCGACTTGTCCTACGTATATGGAATGCCTGTATTTTACAAAAAGGGGATGCAGATAAATTGAGTTGAAAGAGATGGTGGCCCCAAAATGGAGATCATAACAAATGTAGCGAGCAGGAATAGCCCGAATATACCACAACTCGTGGTCGAAGCCAATTCGAACCCGAGAAACTAAGAAACAAACCACATGGCTACTGCCAACTATTAATATCCTCACCCATCCTTATTAACCTTTTCTCCACCCGCAGCCGCATCGCCCCTGGCAGACGCCGCAGCAGCAACAGCAGCGGGCTTGGTCAAATCTTCGGTCTCCCGAGCAATACGCGCCGCTTCTGCTTCCATGCGTGCGATTTCGGCTTGGAGTTTTTCAAGGTCTTCTTCATATTCTTCGGCTTCGCCTTCTGCAGCGAAGGAGGTTAGTTCGTTCTCAGCGTTGGCACTCATGGTGGCGTTTCGGAATCGTCGTCGTGCGTAGTTTTCTCGGAGGGTCGGAGGTGAAAATTTTGTTCGTGGTCGGTGACCGCGTGGGGTTGTTTTTGATGGTTGTGTTCTGGGGGATTTTGTTCTGTAAGGTTTTGCGTCTGTCTTCCTACCGTGCATGCACAACGCTATAAATGTTAATTAGTTTCTCCGAAAAATAGAGAGTTAGGTAGTTGATTCCCCGAGTCATGAGTTTCCTTCGATATAGCATGTAATATGTATGGAGGAATAAATATTACACCGATTCTCCGAGTCAACAGTTGAATGAATCATCGTCCCGAACAAACCCGAATATTTTTGTTTTCTCTGTCCCTCACACGCACACTACACTTTTGTCCATAACCATAACTTCGAATTTTTCCATCCTTCCTCCATGGCAATCGCCGCCGACTTGTCTTTCCTCAGCAAGGTCAACCCTAGTCAACGGTCATCGTAATAGCACCGCTACAGGCAATTGCTATTTGCAGCGAATTTTCCGTTTATTAAATGGCCCGAAACAAAGGATCCCAACTCGGGCCAACTCTGATTTCAACACAAAAAATACACGCTTATCGGAACCAGTTCCCATTCTCTCCCGAGACACATCACATAAATTATCATAATCGAAAATTAGCCAACTTCATCATCAGTCTCCACACCTTGTCTCAGAACTAGAAGTGCCATGAAGCAAACGTCGAGGCGTCCGACACTTCGAACCTCCAGCATTTGGATCATGATTCTGACATCCCCTCGCGTCCACGTTGGCGCCTACACGTTCTCTCCCGTGCGCACTCTTTCCAAGAAACGATCCATCGCCAACATCGCTTTCTCGAGAGAAGAGTGCCACACATGCCTTCCTGTGAACATCCACCGAGCCGCGATGTTGCCGAGCGCCTCGTCGTCGCCTTGGTGCAGAGATTCATCGTTGGCCATGTCCCTCGATTCTCGAGAGTTGAGATTCTATGCCTCCTCCGTTTCGTCCTCGCACATCGCACGAGCCATGTCCAGTAGCAGATCCAGCGGCGGGTCCGTTACCAAGACTGTTTCCACCAGGACTGTTACCAAGAGCGCTGACGGATCTATGAGAGTCGCCACGTACGAATCTCGATCCAAATCCGTTGCGAGTCAGGACCTGTTGGATTCGATGGCTCCCCCGGCTCTTTCGATTTACTCACACGGTCTAGCAGGTTTGATGAGCACTTTTGACTATGAATTCAAACGGGCCTTTTCATATCCGACCCAAACATGGAGTTCCATGATGACTGCTCAATATTCCACGTCTTCGGCGCTGTTTACGTCACTGGACGACTTTGATCTCAAGTCCTCGAGAGCCAAGTCTGAGCATCAGCGTAAGAATGAGATCATTCGGATTGATTTGACCGAGGAGGAACAAGAACTGTTCGATCTGCTCCGGACGGTGACGACCGAATGCGGGATGAAGTCTACGTTGCGCGTGGCAGGTGGATGGGTCCGTGATAAGATTTTGGCGTCCCAAGACTTTTTGCAGAATCGGAAAACGAGAGACTTGATTGATGATGGAAGGTCATCTTCTGTCACGTCCGGGGTTAGGGAGAGTGGAGCAGAGGGGTCTACAAATAATGAAGGGGCTGAGATGAAGAGGATTACATCAAAATTCAAAGGAGATACAAAAGGTGAGCAGTCAGTATGAGAAATATTCATGTGATGATGTTTGTGACTCCAAGATATTTCGCGCTTAAATCATTCACTTTTGTGTTAATGTCAGCCCCTAAATCACCATGCTCGATTGAGGGTCTATCCGCAACAGTCCCCGTTGACATTGACATCGCTCTAGATGACAAGCTTGGCCGGGAATTCGCTGACGAATTAAATCGATGGCTCTCCGACCACGGACGTGAAACCCACTCCGTCGGTGTCGTCTTAAAGAACCCCGAAAAATCAAAACACTTAGAAACCGCCACTATGCGCATAAACAATTATTGGATCGATTTCGTAAACCTGAGAGCGGAGGAATATACCAGTGACTCGCGTATTCCCGACTTGATGCGGATTGGCACCGCCGAGGAAGACGCATTTCGTCGTGATTTAACGATTAATTCGCTCTTCTACAATATCAATGATGGCGTCGTGGAAGATATGACGGGAAGAGGCTTGGAAGACTTGAAAAATGGTATTGTCGCGACGCCTTTGCCACCTCTCACAACATTGCTTGATGATCCATTGCGTGTTTTACGTTCAGTGAGATTTGCTGCCAGGCTACGTTTTGGAATGGACAAATCTCTGACAGAAGCGGCGGCTGATTCAAGAGTGAAGCTTGCATTGGAACAAAAGGTCTCACGTGAGCGAGTGGGGAGTGAGGTGGATTTGATGTTGAAGAGTCGTGATCCTGTCGGGGCAATGAGGCTTCTGATTAATCTTGGTTTGATAGAAACGGTCTTTCCTCTACCGAATGCACAGGGAAAGCCATCTCCAGTCAATGGTGAAAATGTCTTTGAAGGGGTATTCGATCATGGCCTGTCGCTGCTCGCCACCACCCATGATCATTTATGCGATTGCAAAGCCAATCCACCATTGTGGTGTGAAGCCAAGCGAGCACTTGAAGCAGGAGCGGTCAATGGTGTGGGCCAGGAAGAAACACGTGTACTAATGGAGGACGAAGATGCGCGTAGATTACTGTGGTATGCAGCATTTCTAAAGCCGTTGCGGGATCGGTCAATACAGAGTGATGAGGAAAAGGAAGAAGATAGGAAAAGGCCACGAAAAGGAAAACGTTCTGCCATTAATAACTTACTGGTTGATGATTTGAAACGACCATCTCGCGATGCGGAAGCCGTGGATAAAATCATGAGGGCTGCAGATGGATTTACAAAGCTAGTGAAAATGGGGAGTGATTTCTCAGCATTATCAGTTTTGCTGAGTGAGATTCATGTTGTTCACCGTGGCAGCAACATTGTTTGTTCAATGAACAACAGAGCAGTCGATCCTGACACTGAAAATGATCCCATATGGACTCATTGTATGGAGTTCCGAAAAGATTGTGCAGCTGTTCTCAAGAGAATAGGGCCCCTGTGGAGAGCAGCATTGATTTTATCGTTATGCGAACAATTGTTGGACTCGAGGGATAATGATAAAGAATACTTGCCTGAAGGCGATTTGGTAAGTTAACGTGCCTTCCGAAGCTACAATTATGTTTACTCTACATGCTGAATGGCATTCTAAATGTATTGTCGACCAACCTTCACTATCTCTCCTAATCAGTCGGAAGAAGCAAAGGAAGAAATTCTCACAGGCATCATCGAAAAATACGATGCCTTTGCTGCAGCCATGATGCACTTAGGCCTCATTGGAATATGGAACCAACAGCCTTCGGTGAACGGCGAAGAAATAAAAAAGTCGATTCTACCCAATTTACCCGTGGGACCCGCTTTTCGAGATGTCATGGACGAGCAGGCGGCTTGGATGACGACTCATCCTGGAGGAAGTCGCGAGAAGCTTGTTGAGCATTTGAAAAGTTTGTTCTCCGAATATGCTTGAGATGCGAATCACGTTGAAGTCTCTTAGTCATCATCATTGGCCGCCTTTTAGTCTATTCTCTGTAAAGTAACACATCACATAATGAGTCATATCGGAATGTCTGACCAGTTTGCCTTGGTTCTTTTTACGATATAGTGTTTCTTGTTGTGCAGTCAGCCATCATGTATTGTTCTTTCTGATAGACATGCATTAAAATTGTGTAGGAATGGTATGGTACCATATTATTATTATCATATTATGGTATGGTAGAGTGAATTGTTCCTGGAATTCTTCTCTTTCCCCATGTTTTCCCGCCAATCATTGTTTATGTTTGTGCCCCGCTTTCGCGAAATTGAGAGCGTTGAGAACCGCAATGCCCGGAGGGTTGGCAATTGTAACCGATTACAGCAAACATACAATAGTAGGGGCAACCATCTGGCAATGCTCTCTGCCCCCCCGCTCGCTTTGTGACAATGCGACAACAATGAACACAGACAATAACAAAGCCGGCTTTACCGCCGTCACCACGACCCGATCGCGTATCAACGAATATCTGAT
This sequence comes from Stephanocyclus meneghinianus, assembly GCA_036940045.1. Classification (NCBI taxonomy): domain Eukaryota; phylum Bacillariophyta; class Thalassiosirophyceae; order Thalassiosirales; family Thalassiosiraceae; genus Stephanocyclus; species Stephanocyclus meneghinianus. The sequence continues at coordinate 11,646 of JALLPC010000064.1, read as the reverse complement.
CGAGATCGACGCCGACCCCAACTCGACCCAACGTCCCACGGAAGCCCAGCTGCGATGGGCGCAATTTCGACGCGCCGAGCGGGTGAGAGAGACCAAAGCCCGGATAGAGCGATTAATGCAATATCCCAAAAATGTGTCGGACGTTCCGCATGCTTTTCCTAGTGATGGGGAAACCACAGTAGACGACAATGCCGATGAGAGTGAAATGGACTCTTTGGAAGAGACCAAGTCTCCATTCATGCATCAGTCGTCCTGCAACAAAAACGCCTATTTGGGAATACGCCAAGATGGGCAAGGCAACTGGGTCCGAAGGCATTGCTCGCATAAGAGATTTCCCCATTTGGCCAAATCAGTGCCGTCGTCCTCATCTCGTAACTTTTATGCACCAACTAGTCAGCCCCGTGAACATGAACAATCAACAACTAATGACAGGCCCACAAAACACGGGAACAGGAAGAAAAAGAAGGTCGATATTTCTAGGGGCAGAAGGGCCTTGCTCAGAGTATCAGCTCGTGCATTAGAGGAAAGGAAACGACAATTTTCAGCGCAGCCGAGTAGAAGCAAAATGAGCCCCGTGCCATTTTCAGAAGAAACATTCTTCTCTGAAAAACATTCCGAAGACGACCCAGGCCCACCCTCTGAAACGAAAGGCAAGAGCAAGCGCAAAAAAAAGAAAAAATACAAGGTTGTCTTTGAAAATGCATCGGATCTCGACTCATTTTCAAGGATACCACTCGAAAAGAAAATTTCCACTCTAAAATTGGAGGATGAAATATCAGGTCTCTTCACAGCTCGCACCGGCGAAAGCAGTAGACACTGTGCCAGTCTCAGCGGAGCGCACAGCAGATCGCGCCGTCGGAGACGTCCCGGATCCAGCATGACATCGTGCATTAGCAATGAAGAAGAAGAGCGAATACGTCGTTTCGAAGAGGCCTATAAAGCCATCATGCTGGCTTCCGATGCCTATCAACAAGACGGAGATGAAGCCACCGTATCCTCCGAATGGATCAACTCTGGAGGCAAACGATGGACACGTGATCCCAATGTGTCCTCGGCAGTCAGCATCGATGGACGAATTTACAATGATTTGCAACGTACGCCCACCGTATCGAGGAAGCAGATGAAGACTTCTCCGGATTGTTATGACGCCAAGAATGGGATATTCCGTCAGCCGTTGCATGATAGAGCGGCGACGTGGATGGTTCATGTTCCTAGGCCTGCAAAGAGTGCTAAGCGTGATACTAGCGAGCAAACGAGTGCGACGTCGTCGTCGTCGCGCGGGCGAGGTAGGGAAAGGGAGATGAAGTCATACAGTAGGAATGAGCTTCTTAGTCCTTGTCAGAAAAAGTTGAATGATATTGAACTAACTATTCAGAAGAGTGTTAGCAGGACAACGTTTGACTTGTTGCAGAATCGTAGGGCTATCGCCCAATCTCCCATGCGACAGAAAAGAAGTCATCCAATCATGGAACGTGCTGATCGCAGCTCTGGGCATGGAGAGGAACAGATGAGTAGGACAGAACGAGGTCGCAATACTCTTGGCTTTGAGGTTAGACGTGCCAGTGATGTTACAAAACCAAAGAATGTCGTTAATTCGATTCGCGGACGATCTACATCACGCAATGAACCATCTCAGTCAAGAGCTTCTACTAAAGCAAATCCTCACTCGGAATCAACTGACTCATCACTTGTGAAAAACTTAAAATTAACCAATATTGACAAAACTCCAACGGTCAGAGCAAGCACACTTCGACTCCTGTTCTCTGGAATATCGGAAAAGCCAGTTAAACCAAACTCTACCATTAACCCCCCAAAGAAACAGCATCGATCCACGACCGAGTTTTCCATGTATCCCCAAGATAAGAACAAAGTTGCCCGAGAAACGTTTGAGAGTTTCCAACAGTCTATCGATCCAAAGCCACGACCCGACCCGATTGCTTCATGTTTTGAAAGCAGTGGTGCTGAATACACCATGATTCATATGGAATCAAACATTGCGCAAGATCTTTCCGTCAAAGGAGACGACCAGCGCTTTTTATCGCCGTCTCGTAATCCTGGAATGAATGAGGGTTACGCCTTTCCTGTAGAAGACGCAGCCAGATCGCGGAACAGTTTTCACGAAATTGAAACAGAACACGATTCGACTGCGCGGCAGTCGAATCTATTGCATGAAGATGACGACGACCAACAGTATTCATCCTCCACAAGTCTTCTATTGCGACATCTTGACGTTGCTGATCTGGTGAGAAAGTCATTATCCCAGAGAACAGATCGCTCAATCATTGACACAGACGGCTCGGAAACCGACGTAACAATTGGCTTTGACGAAGAGCACTACGTGGCTAAAATTGGTTCTTTATTAATGTCACCAACACTCATAACTAAACGTTACCAACAAGCATTGCAAGCCATCGAGCTACGTAATTGGGACCAAGTTTTTTATTTGATCAACGCAGACCCCTGGCTCCTCGAGATGAAGGATGTGCGTAACGACCAGTTTCTTGTCCACGTACTCGCTTTATTTGGAGCAGGGCAACACGGTGAGGATACAATTACTACACAACCTGCCCCACCGGAACTGATCCAAGCGATGATAGAGCACGACCCATCTGTCGCACACAAACTCGATCACGAAGGCAATTTGCCCCTTCACATGGCCGCAGCATCTAGCAATGTCATCATGATTAAAGAGCTTGGGTTGCGATTTCCTGGAGCTGCTTCTGTGCAAAATCACGACGGGCTATTGCCACTGCATCTTGCAATTATGTCTTGTGCTTTGTTTCCCACAGGCGAGCAGGCAGTCGAACTAATTCTTTCATTATTTCGTGAAGGAGTGAGTGTCAGAGACAATGATGGTAACACCCCTCTCCATACTGCAGCGGGTACATTGAAAGGCGATGTTGGCGTAGACGTTATTTATCAAATGATGACAGTATGTCACGACTTGGCTCAAAGCGATACACTTTATCTGAGGGAAACCATGGGAGGAAATGTGAAAAAGCCAAAGGAATTGGATGATACGGCAACAACGGTTACAACAACAACGGATCCATTTACAGATGCATCTGGAGTCGAAGAGTCATACCCTGGATCTGTTTTTTGCGTGGCAAAGAACAACAATGGTGACACGCCACTTGCCAAGGCCATTAAATCGCTAGCTGGATGGCAAGTAGTTGAGGCCCTCCTAAGCATGAACGGTGGCCATTTAGCTGTACTCGAAAAGAACTCTTTGTCTCAAAATGCGCTGCATGTTGTCCTCGAAAGAGACTACAACGATCCAGCAGTAGTTCTTGCGATTCTGAAAGCAGTCCCATCGACTGCGCCCATAGTAGACGGATCGGGTATTCTACCAATTCAATTGGCATGCATGAATCGCTTGCAACGCGAAATCATTCTAGCAATTGCCATAATTGACCTCCCTATTGATTTAGGAGCAAGACAAGAGGCAATCCTGCGGAATGGGTTTGGTGCGAGCTGGTGGTTCCTAGTTTGCGAGTCTGATGATCGGTACGTTGATATCGTGAGCGAGATCCTCTCCCTGTGTACTCATTCCCAGAAAACAGCACTCTGCTTAACGAGAGCAAGTCATAATGGCACCAACAAGTCTGCTATCGCATGTGCTACACCGCGATGCAAAATGGCACTAATGAACAGCCTTAGATTTCTTGGTAGATTCGAGTTCACCGGAGGTCAAAAGAAGAACGACTCGTCACCAGATTCATCCCAGCAGTTCATAGCTATAGACTACGGCACCAGTGAACATCCAATTGATGGCGGAAGAAAAGTCGTCCTTCGATGTTATATGAACGATATTGACTTCATACGGGACACTCAGAAATTAGATCAAGCAAATATTAACAAAAATTTTGTCGAAGAACTGGATTTCTTCTCTCCCACCGAACTTGAGCCAAATGCTCCACATGACATGAGGGTAAAACATTGCGTTGCCATAAGCATGCCGACGATGAGCCTAGCCCGTGTCGTTTCAGGAATGCCAAAAGATCATAAGTACAGAAGAGATCCAAATTCTCTCGGTCGATATTATGGGAAAGTGAAGTACGTATTACTCCAAGCCGCCAAATCCCTGAGCCACTTGCATGAGTGTGGTATTGTTCACGGGGTCGTCGACTCTCACCACATTGGCAAATTTGCTGATGTATGGAAGCTCACAGGCCTCCTAGGGACGATTGCCAATGGTTCCAAATTTCCAACTCAACTCTTGGGATTGCATTCGCCTCCAGAGGCGTTCACATCGTGTAATGATTCATTGATTGCTGTTCCAGCTATGGATGTTTGGGCGTTTGGCAAATTGATGTATGAAGTATTTGTTGGAGAGTCTTTATTTGCTCCCTTTGAAGAGGAAGGGGATAGTATCATTACCATCGCTACTTGGAATGAACGACATGTTGATACGATCACTGATCAATTAATTGACGCAAGGATTGGGTCAGTTGGCATCGATTTAATAACCAGATGTCTGTGTACTAGGAGAGGAGATAGACTTAGTTCGATGGCTCGTGTTCTGCAGCATCCATTTTGGCATGACGCTAAATCTTTCAACATTCATTAACTTCCTACTCTATCTAATAATGGTCGCGAAATGGTTTGTCCTCCGGAATTCTCTCTCTCTCTCCCATATCGTCGAAGGTGTATACATGATAGCCATGTTCGCTCTACCTTGTCGAACGACTATATACATATAATGTAGAATGCTTCTGTCATGCGATGTCACTTATAATTATTTTTTATCAAAAAGAGTAGGCATACAAATGTTTGAAACGTTTTTGGGTATCTTTTTGTTGTCTTGAAAAAGTTCCTGTGTAAACCTTCTGTCAGATCAAAAAGTGATGCTTTAACCTGAATTCCTACATTCAAAAGCAGTATGTTGGCTTAGTTGGTCGACTGTTTTGGTCTCTGGTTTGTTTTTGATTCCAACCAACTTCGCGCTCGCCAACGACGACAGTCGCAAACAAAAATGCAAACACAAGTAAACACCTCTAAACAATGGGCGAAGGCATATGATCATGTGATGTGATTCGTCATCATGGCGACACAACATGCATGTATCATCAATCCTGTGGGAATAGGATTTCCAATTCAGTCAATAAGACCATGGTCGTTCTGTAACAATTGTTGACATCCAAACAGGACGAAGCAAAACCAGTTGTTGAGCATTTATTGAGCTACTCTACTTCGAGAGCAACGTCGCCTCTACCGTTCCGTTGGTCACCTCATCGCTGCATCTACTTTACATCATGTCTCGTGTTATTGGACGACGGCCCCTGGGACACCGAAACATCAACACCGAAAATGCTCCGTCAACTTCGTCCAAGGCATCTTCGTTCGCGCCTTCGTTCCTAAAGAAGGATACTCGTCCAAACTCAGAGAGGAAATCATCCTACTCGTCATCGATCGAAACATCCAACAATGAGAACAACAAAGCTATCAACAGTTTGTCCAGCGACACACTTCGAAGGGCCGTAAGCAATTCCAACATCAGCACCTGCGCAGAGACTGGGCAGGTGGCACCTGTTCTTCCGTCTACATTAAACCAGACATCTCTGAATAAAACAGCTTCCGTAGCCATCGCAAGTGACTCCAGCTCGGCGGAATCGGTGACAATTATTGAGCACAGAAAGAGGCCTTGTGGAGATGGGTATACTGTGCACAAGTATCTGCGTGGAAAGCTTTTGGGGAAGGGAGGATTTGCCAAGGTGTACAAAGTGACTTCACTGGATACCAACAAAGAGTATGCCATCAAGATCGTCCCAAAAGCAAATCTTGTTAAGAGTAGAGCGAGGCAAAAAGTGAGTGTTTATGTTCATTTCTCATTGCATGCGTCGGACATTCCTTGCTCACAAAACACGGCACGGACGACACTGGAAACTCGACTTCCTCCGCGAACTAAAGCTTCAGACAGAGATTAAGATTCACCGCACGATGAAGCACCCAAACATATGCGAGTACAAACACTTCTTCGAGGACAAGACCAACTGCTACATCCTACTCGAGCTCTGTCACAACCAAAGCATGAACGAAATGATCAAACGTCGCAAATGTCTCACCGAAGAAGAGACACGTTTCTTCATGCTGCAAATCATCGATGCAGTCAGCTTCATGCACGAGGCAAATGTTATTCATCGGGACTTGAAGCTCGGGAATCTCTTCCTCAATAAGCACCTCAACATAAAGGTCGGTGACTTTGGTCTGGCAACGAGGTTGGACTCATCTGATGAAAAGCGCAAAACTATTTGTGGCACTCCCAATTATATCGCACCGGAAGTAATAAACGGCGACAAGGAAAAACGTGGACATTCTTTCGAGGTTGATACGTGGTCGATGGGAGTAATATGCTTTACCATGATCGTCGGGAAGCCACCTTATGAGTCAACAGACGTCAAGTCGACATACCGCAGGATTTTAGCAAACGAATACAGCTTTCCTGAGGGGAAAGTGTCGTATCACGCTAGAGAACTCATTAGTTCTATGCTACAAACGGACCCCAAGATGAGGCCCACACTGGATGCCTTGAGAAGTCACCCTTTCTTCAGTGAAAGAATCCCTAACGCTCTGCCTCACTCATGCACTGTCAGTCAGCCTATTTGGAATGTTGACGAATTCGGGGAGCTTCATGCTGTCAAACCAACAAGTGCACTCGATATTGAGAACGTTTCCAAGATCTCCTCTACCAAGCAAAGCGCAACAAAAGGTAAACCTCTCCAAGCAAAGGAAAGTACAGTCCCATCCAAAACCAGTAGCAACTCGACTCCGTCAATAGCAGCTCAACCTTCAACAACACCTAAGTTCAACATCTTCAACGACGTGGTCGATGAAATAGAAGAATGCAAGCCATCAGGCACACTATCTAGTCAAATTGTGTCAATCAAATGTGACTCTGCGGAAAAAAGAAGTGATTCCGCTCGTTCAAGTCAAGTCAGCAGTCCTGTCGATAGATTGTCAGATAAAATGTCTAACTTCGGTTTTGATGAAGTCCGGACTACACCACAAATAGCTGCGACAGAATCACCCTGCACAACAGACAGCAAGCACACCCAAGAAAAGGACACCCACTTCTCTTCAGCCACACCGAAGGGGCAGCACACAAGTCCTGATGACTTAAGTGAGCTCGAAGGAATGTACAACAGGTTGACTGAATGCCTTAATAACTATGAACGCGTCCAGAATGGCGGCGCCAAGGTTAACCTCCCATATCCGATAGACAGTGAAATGTGGGGCGCGACTAAATGGGTTACTCGTTATGTTGACTACACGAGTAAGTACGGTTTGGGATTCTTGCTCAATGACGGAAGCTCTGGGGTCTACTTCAACGATTCGACAAAAGCTGTGTTATCTACGGACGATGAAAAATTCATTTACATTGAACGCAAGAAGGGCATTGACGGTTCTACTGAACCGATCTCATCGTACACTTTGGCGGACTATCCAATCGACTCTCTGAAGAAAAAAGTGACACTGCTACAGCACTTCCGTAGTTACTTATTGGAACAACAGAAACGTGCTGAGGAGAATGGAGAAATCGAGCAGCTGGCGAACTTCGAAGAAAGTCTCACAACTGATGACTCTGCTCTGGTTTATATGAAGAAGTGGATCAGAACCAAGCATGCCATGCTCTTCCGTCTGAGCAATGGTACTGTTCAGGTACGTGAGCAGATAGGTGTTCCATCGTCGAATTATAATAATTGATGTTGCTCATTTATTTTTTGACTTTCCCTATCTTAGGTGCTTTTCTATGACCTCACCGAAGTATTGATTTCGTCTGAAGGAAAATTGATCACCTTCGTCGACAAAGAGAAGAATAGATTTGTGCATACTATCGCCGATGTCGCTAACAAGCAGCAAAATGATGTTCAAAGGAGACTGAAGTATGCAAAAGAAATTTTGAGCCAGCTGATTTCAGGCTCAAAGCGCTGAAAAGCTGTATGAATAATCACGCAACACTTTTTGTTGCTATGTGGACAACCGGGGAATGCTTTCAGATGGCATGTATTGATTGTCACTGGCGGAAAATCGCGTAAGGGGACTACAAACGATAAAATAAGTTATTATATTTATTTCAATTGAACATCGTCTTTGAAAATGCATTTCGCATTATGGCATATAATTAACTCTCGATGTCTCCTCAACCGATATCACTCGAAATCACGGCGGCCTCTGCGTAATACTGCGTAGGCCATCCAGTCCAGGAGTAATGTATAATATTGCTATTCAACCAACGGAAACTAGTCTAGAACTCAGTTTGTAGAGACAACAACGGTGCGGTAAAAATTATGCTGGAATAAAATCCCGTTTCCCAAATACAACATCTTCTTCTCTTGCCACAAATCAAATACAGGCGGGGGTACCTGACGACGATGATTTTGCAATTGTGTATCCTTCTAGATATTTTAGATACCTGCCAGAAGTGCAGACTATGAGCACTCCTCAATGAAGCTTAATGGATTCCTCGATTCGCACATGTTTTCCTAAGCATTCCTTGTTGGTTGTGAAATGTTGGCCAAGTTTGAAATACTTGTCGTCAGGAGCCCCTTCTTGCTGAATTTTGAATTTTAAGTTACCGATAAACCGATGCTCATTTTACTTGGGAGTGCAGCAAATTTTTCCCAACTTAGCAATAAAAAAAAGAACAGCAATGGAAGGCAGTTCCTTTCGAATAGAAGTCGAGCCAACTAGAATTGGCGGATTAGGAGTTGGAACATTTCTTGTTCTGGCTGGAGGGATATTGTACATCCTGTTATGTATCGCTGGAACTGCAATTTCACGACCTAGTCGATTGTATGTTATTATTTCATTGATGTATGGGTCTCTATTAATGTATCTTACCAACGCAAAAAGAAGAAGTCGATGGGCGACCCCTGAGAATGTAAGTCATTCTTGCGTAGCACCTTCGGTGTCTGTTTGCCCCTTCACTTTATTTCAATTGGATTCGAATTAAATCGAACCTGTCTATTGGTACTATAGGTTGTCTCGGAAGTCGACAATCTCTGGCTGACTCATATTCTAGTTGGGATTGTGATCGTATTTGGATGTTGTATAGGATTGATTGCACTAACACGGTTTGATTTCTTACACGTGACAGTGGCAAAGGAAATCGTTACTGAGAACGACAGGAGGCGGACTGGTAACGGCCGACCAAAACACATGTTCTAGCTTTCAACTCAAACGATTCTATTCCTATTAAAACTTTTGAACAGATTGTGGTCCATTCTCTTTGGACTAGAAAATAGTTAGTGGTTCCATTGGTAATAAACTGAATCCTTAGATTACGAGACTATTTTCCTTATTTGTCATTTGAGTCTGAAATCGTCATTTGAGGTTTGAATTTAAAATATTAGATAGTCGTCGAACTACATAGGATATACTCCCCCATGAGGCAACAAGCTTGCGAGTTGTGTCATTGCTTTTTCCATGCAGCGATGTATCTACTTGCGCGAAGATAACAGGGACGAAGGCGGCGGATAGAGATGTCTTCCTTGTAGTTGCCGCGGTTTATACGTACATATCAATCAGTTTACATGCAAATGGCTTCAAAGGGACTTTCAGTTGGTGAGGAGAGATTGGAAGTTTTCGTGTGCTCAGATTTCCTCTGTACAATGAGAACTTTGTCTCCACCTTTGTAGATGTGATGGATCCATGTTTGGTTCTACTTTCTGTTGTTGGCAATAACTTGTCGTCTGCACTGCAATTTGAGCCGTTGCCAGTCAATTATCCATCCGAACAGTGAGTTTGGCTTGGATAAGCGGTCCGGATTGCCCAAGAACAAGCTTGAATGAGATGATTAACATCTTAGCGCCAGTCACCGATGGAGTAGATCAAGACACAGAGTTGGTCGCCCAATGTTAGATGTAAGTGTTCCACCAATCATTGAGCTGTAGCTGTAGGATTTTTAACAGTCATAGGTTTGCTCTTGATGTCATAACTGACAAGTAATTCCTGACATCCCCCCTCATGAATTCTTTGTCATTGTCATTAACCTACGGTTGGTGCATTCATTAATTGATTGATGAAACTAATTGAAGAATTAAAATGATTATGATTAATTGAAACTACTAACAAACTCTTTGCTCCTTGGGTCAGCAAGAGGAGTCCCATGGACATGCAGTCCACACCACAGCTCTCTCAGGGATATCTACTAATCTCAAGATTTCAACCATTAAATACCAAAAGTAGATCCATACTACACATGCTAATCACATTTCACAGATATACCAGACTACAGCATAGTCACACATGACTCGGACAGGTATTCCGCGAAAGGTACCACTCCAAGTGTGCACATACTTCTTGTACACTCATTTAGACTGAGACGGTCAGTTTTAGTAGGTAGGTCTTATGTAGGACTCAATACTACAGAAGTAGTCAACTACTGGACGGTAGGTAGCCAGCATTGGTTGCTAGCCAATCCTACATACACAGGTTACCAGCCCTTTTGATACATACTTCCTCCTTGTATACAAAAGGGCTTCTATGCATGGGTAGGACACTCCCTTCATGGCAAGGCTTGCTCTACCATGAATCAAACAAACAAGAGAATGGTCTTAAAAACTCCACCTTTCTTTTTCCTCAAAATGATGAGGTGGAGAAAGAAGACATGAGGTAAAAAAATCAAAAAGACCTCAGATACATTTTTTATATAGTAAATTGTCTTCACTGGGGTATACAACATACTTTCTATGTTTTGTTAGCATGTTTGATCTCCCACAACATGACATGACTAAAAATGTTACTACTGTTGATATCACAGCCAATAGTGTGGAAGGACTGCCCGTTCCTACTCCCAACTCCAGGTGGATGCGCACATTCTTCAGAACTTATTGTCCCCAGAACATGTGTCTCTGGACATTTTTTTCCTGAGTTGGCATGTTGTAAACTATAATTCATAAGTCACAATGGCATGCAAGTGCCTGCACTTTGAACTGTTTTCAAAATTAGCAGTAGGTGCATGATGTGGGTCATCATATCATGATGTCACCATTCTTTGCAAAGGTCTGCATGTGCAGGTGCCTACTAGGTGTCCTTGTGGCATGAGCAGTGAATTACTAAAACCAAGGAAGCAACACCATGGTTGTGGTTGGTATATGGCATGTGTTGCATTGGTCAGGGATATTCATCACCTTTTTGAGGGAGAATTTTGTGGAGGAAGATTCGTGCATATCAGTGTCTTTGTAAACAGTTGCCTAAATTGCAGTTGCAATTATGGTTGGCAAACTAGTTCTTGGATGGAAAACGATTTCAGTCGGTGAATATCATCACACAACTCATGAATTAAATCATAGCAACTTGTAATCAGATTATGTCTTTCAACGTTGTCATCCAATTGACACATAGACTTGTTGGTCCAAGAGGTGTACTGTGCCATCCTGATTGACATGGTACTATGGTTTCTTCCCCTTCATGATCTAAGCCATTTGGCAATGAAGCAATGAAGAATATTCACAGGATAGGGATCTATTTACGGTGAAGTCACAGTGGTAAAGATCTTACAACAAGGTTAATCAGCACTCTCTGGTAAGAGACATGTTGTTGCTGAAAGGTACTTTGTATATCTTCATGAGTAGCTAGTGTTGTAGATACAACAATGAAGTGAGGCAATGAGCCATTCAGAATAAAACATGACTGAGAAGTCAG
>JALLPC010000063.1:280-18806 GCA_036940045.1 Stephanocyclus meneghinianus | reverse complement strand
GTGCAGGTGTATGCATGTGCACAGGAGGTGAGAGAGGAGGGCGTTGCACTTGTCGAGGGCCTGGATGTTGCCTGGCTCAAAGAACCCTGACTTTAGTACCAGGATGTAGACGGGGTCAAAACATGCTTGTTGGTGGAAGGCATGGTTCCTGCTGGGGCATCCAAAGGTACCTTGGAGCAATGCCTTGAGTGAGGGTAGAGTGCCCAGCAACATTTTGGTTGCATCATTGGTGCACATGTCATTGCCGATGGTGGAGAGTAGGAGGTAGTTGTTGTAAAATGACTTACCGAGGGAGGCGGCGGAGGGATCGTAGTCCGCGTAGCCGAGGTACTTCTTGTTGTACTCTCGGAGGAGATGCATGTCATTTGTTGAGGGAATGCATGGCTGTGGTGCCGGTGTGCCGGGTGTGTGAAACAGTGCAATGCCCGGGGCGCTTGTTGGGGCAATGGGGGGTGGCATATGGATTGATGTGTAGTTCGGGTTGTTGAGGCGGTGACTGCCAGCTTGGGGGTTGGACCCGGTCTAGTGCGTAGGTATCTGGCAGGAGCCATAGGTACAACGAGTGGTTTAATGATTATGATTAATACTTTAACCAAGGTTTATATTGTTAGGCTTTCAATTTTGTGTTGGTGCCGGGTGTGATGACGAGAGTGGTTGCGGCTAGTTTTGCGGCGCTGGCAGAGACCTTGGAATGGTTGACCACTCTCCTGTTCCACTCAAGGCCAGGCATTTTGTCTATGAGAGCAGACCACTTGGCGAATGTCACCTCTGGCCACCTGTCGATATCCAGATCATGGATCATCTAGCAGAGAGTGCCGCAGGGGCAAGTGCGCCCCACGTGGTGCCGGGCGGCGCAGAGTCTCATGGCAGGGTTGGCTTAGTTGACCAAGGGCATCACGTCAGTGCCCGTGTAGATGAGCGTACCGGAGACATCGTTGCTGGATGGGGCGGCGTCACCCGGTTTTCCCATGCAATTGCGCTTGGCATCCGGTTGGGCGAGGCCTGGGCCTGCGGCATCAGTGGATGGCGATTGTTTGCTGGGGTTCTTGTGGAGCTTGGCCTTTGTGGTCTTTGCCTCCTCTGCCTGGAGGAGCAGACCAGAGGGGATAGTTCCAGTGCCGCACTCAAATTTCCGTAACGTGCTGATGCAATTGTCGAGGAGCTTGAATGCCTCATGGAACTTGTTGGTGGTGACCTTGTGAAGCCTGTCATTGGCTAGGAGGTAGGCGTTCTTGATGTATCAAAGCGGATGGGTGAGTAGGATGCTCAGCTGGTTGAGCATCTGAACTGTCCATAGAACTAAGGGCTTGTGGGGATGGTTGCTCTTCTTGAGGTATGCTTGCATTGATGTGGAGGATAGGTGCAGGGCGAAGGTGTGTGCCACAATGAACATGGCCGGAGTGTGAATGTCCTTGAGGGACAAGTCACATACGAACTTTGCCTTGATGACAGCACAGATATTGGCCAGGTAAGCGCATAGGTGGTGCATGTGGCTGATGGCTGTGCTGGTCGTGATGGTCGTCTTAACCTTGCTGAGGTTTTCTTTGGCTTTGCCAAGGAGCTCCTCTGCTTCGCGGCCGTAGGAGGCGGATTCGCTTTCCTCCACGTGGGATTTGGAGTTGGGGACAAGATAGAAGTAGCGAAAGCGCTTCTTGCTCTTGCCTGTTAGGTCAATGGATTGCATGGAGGCTACTTTGTAGTAGCTCATGGCGTACTGGGTGTACAAAAGAGGGTCGTGGTGGGGCAAATCAACCTCTTGGTGGAGGAAATCGGTAGAGGCGGAGATTGTCTTGGGGATGTTGGCAAACATTATTGCCATGGCCTCGTTTATGGTAGACCGGTCTGCGTTGCGATAGATCCAGTCGCCGTTTTTCGTCAGGGTGGGGATGTGGACAGTTTCTGCGGTCCTGTCCCAGCCGAGGTTTGCCAGTTTGGCATGGTCGCGGAGTCGTTTGTTTAGTGGAACATCCTTGGGTGGGAGATTGCTGACCACGGGTTTTCTTTGTGTGGGATGCATGGAGCTGTAGAGGTGATGTCGTCAAGTTCGAGGCCATCCAGGTCTCCAGGAGAGGCAATAACGGATACCGGTGTGGCAATGCTGCGGGCGGCGAGGTCTGTGATCTCGGCGAGGCACGAGGCAAGAGCGTCGGTGGCTGGTTTTGCCTTGTCTTCTTCACCATCGCCTACTGTGGAGACCTTACAGGCCGTGGGTGATCCCCAGGACTGTCCCAGGAGGAGGCGAGGGAGGATGTGGCGATTGCCAAGCCTGCCGATACCATCGGCAGTGCAGCGGATGAGCTCGTTAGAGCGGGTGCTGTCATGAGACAGGATGCAACGGGCCCAGAATGCTCCGTTATTGACCGTGGTGTCGAGTATGTCCGGGTTGGACTCCAAGATAGTACCTTTGGTGGTGTCATCGACGCCGAAGGGGATTGGCAGAGCAAGCGGGAGGTGGACTGCCCGGTAGGTGATGCCGTCTTGGAGATCAAGGGTACTTGTGCCCATTATGTCTGCCATCGTGAAGGCCGGGCCGGCGCGGTAGCAAGACGGGACTTTGCTGGAGGAAGTATTGACGAGGCAGACGAACATGCCGGCAACGTTGACAGGTGCGTATTCTGCGCGGAGGAACCGGGGGTCATTGCTGCCGTGTCCGACAAGGAATTCGTGCTCGATTCCTGTGTCTGGGTCGGTGAGGGTACAGTGCTGCGGCTGGACGATGGGACGGATGTGTTTGTGTGGTGTGACCATGTAGAATCCTGCGAACAGGATGTTGTTTGCCAGAGCAATGACACGCTTTGTGGTGGAGAGGGTCTTCCGAAAGCTGGCGTCGAGGGACGAGGTGTCCGCACTTGCCGGTTTGTAGCGTGTGATGAGCGTGAGGGGTGAGGGTACCCAGGTAGGTGCCGACGTGAGATTGGAGGTGGTCAAGCCTGCGAGTGAGGAACAGGGATGGTCTGTTGGTGAGTGTCGCGTTAATGCGAGAGAGGTCTGCCAAAGCAGGGGAGAACAGCAGGGGCAAATTCGAGTGTGTCCCAGGACATGGTAGGTTCCAAACCCATGCAGGAAGGAACGAGAGTCATCCAGGGGTCGGAACCAATGCATTGCCGCAAGGAACCTGAGCGACCTAATACATACCGTAAGCGCAAGAGATGACGGAGGACATGGTGGTGAAGGTGAGGATAATCACGCAAACTTAAAACTTTTTTGGAGGTTGTTAGCCTGGAGGAAGGTAGCGTTTCAATGGATGTGTTGGTCAATCAAGCAAAATGGAAAGATTGTGGACCACATGTTGTGTTCATTGAACAAGGAGGGATGCTAAGTGGCAAGCATTCGGATCCTGATTGGAGAGATGGCAGCTTGTGTGCTGCTCTCACAATATCTTGTCATACTGGCAAGTGTAGAGGGTTGGTCTGTGCTGAGTAGGGGTTATCTACGTGGGATAGTGTAGAGGTACCCTCACGGTCTAGTGATGTCCTTAGCTGGCTATAGATAGGACAATACGATGCGGATACAACTAGGCAGCTGCCTTACTAGCTGGCCCTAGTCTATCAAGGAAGGGCAGTGTGAGAGGAAGTGAAAGATAGTTATTTTTGACAGGACAAAGAAAAGGTAATCATCTTTTTTGCAAGCTGGAGGTGAAAGACTTAATGCTTCATCAAAGATGAAAACATTTATTTAAGAAAAATTTGGCGTATAATACATTGGCATGTATGCTACAAACCGCTCCAACCTTTTATATTATTGGAGTCTCAAACAAGGTCTGTTTTTTAGCAAACAGCTTATTTCCTGAAAATAGAATGACTAAGCCAACTGCTTGAAAGTTGGCCTTGCCATAGAAGAAATATTTATTACATAATACAATCATTTCTAAGTGAGAGAATGCTTATTACAAAAATGACGTTCGAAAATGCAAGCATCGTGTTGCTCTCAACTTCAATATCATCCATGATTCATGGCTTGTATCACCTTCAGGCTTTTCAAACCAATGGACTTCAAACAATCGTATGGGTTGAGAGAAATACGGAGGCTCCATTTTGTCAAGATTATTCATTAGAAAAACAAGGGATCTCAAGTAACAACCTTGATTTGCCACAAGTATCCCCCATGGCCAATGCAGCAGTAACAGAACCTTGACCATCAACCAGAAGAAGTTCAGCAGAAGACAGCCGACAAAGACAACCGGGGGGGTCTGTGGCATCTGTGCACCAACGATTCATGATGGTCACAGATTCAACAGAGTATTCGTTTCCTAAATCTACCTCCCACCATACCAGACTGCCTTGAACTTGAGCATTCGTATGTGAAAATGTGGTGACATCTCCGTCAACTGCTCGGCTTGCCTCAAGCCCAGTTCGTAGAGTAGATGATTGTGCTGATGGCTTGCCATTGGCAACATTATTTCCAGAAGAAAAGACTTGAACCTCAAACATGTTGATATACTTTCCGGTTCCAAGTGTAACTTTGACTTTCCTTGCTTTTTGTGAACAGGTTGCCTTACTTGGTTTCATACTTATTGGTGACACGGTGGGTATTGAACTTGTTGGTATAGATGTTGGTTTCTGGCTTGTTGGTGTGGCTGTTGGTTTATTACTTGTTGGTAAGGCTGTTGGTTTGCTACTTGATGGTGCGGCTGTTGGTTTGTTACTTGTTGTAATGGCTGTCGGCTTGTTGCTGGTTGGCGTTGATGTTGGTTCAGAAGTTTTAGGTGGGGATGTTGGTTTGGAACTGGATGGTGTAGAAGCGGGCTTGCCACTTGTTGGTGTAAATGTGGGTTTGAACGTTGGTACAGCAGTGGGCTTTCGACTTGGTCGAGAGGTGTCTGTGGGAGAGAAGTGGAACAAGTTGGTAGATTTGATGAAATGGGATGACGGGAAGTTATCTCTATTTGGGCAAATCCAGTCGAGTTCAACTGATTCTACACCAGCCCATTCTGCTAATGGAAGAAAAACAGCATCCCAACTAGTCGTGGGGATCATGCGGCCTCTTCCTAGACTCAAATTTCCGTCATCCGTTAAGTTTTCAGGGTACGACCCAACAATCTGTTTCCCTTTCACACTGCCACCAAACATCATGTAGTTTCCTCCCCTAGATGAGAATATGACAAAAAATATGGGAAATGCATCAGGTGGTGCAGCAAATAGATGAGCAGGAAAAGGTCACCAATAGAAGAACTTGCCATGCATGGTCAGATCCACGGCCGGTATTAGGTGAAAGTGTGCGTGCAAAATCTGACGTCTCTATTACTGTGACACTTTGCCATGTTCCTTTTGCTTTCATTTCACTTGAAAACGCCTCAAAGGAGGCATCAACATCCCCAAACAAATCGTTAAGGTTGTCTTCAACATCAGAGTGAGTATCCCATCCTCCTGTTTGAAGGAAAAACACATCGGCATCCACACCTCGTTCAGCTCGAGAATCAATCATTTTAGCAACCATTTCCAACTGACTACCAAGGTATGACGTTGGGAATGTTATGTTGGTCTTTTTGACTGCTAAGGTATCATAGAGATTCTTGTTGTCGGTAAGGGACTTAATTAGATGGCTTGACCAAAGATCCGCAAAGACACCACTGTCATGTGTAGTCGCTCCGTTAAGAGATATAATTGCGGCATCCATCGTGTCCGATGATGCGCCATTGTTAAACTTTGACACTCCTTCACGGCTCAATATAAACGGTGAAGGTGAAACACCTGGAAACCCCATTAGTGATATTGCATTCGCATCTATTGCAAACGAACCAACATTGAGCCCTTTCCTTGTGAGCGCATCGGCTATGCGACCAAGGATGCCAGTACCGTCGTGCTGCTTGAGTGGATCTACTCTTTGAGCCTCCCTCTGCATCCAGTTATGAGCAAAGAGCTGTGTGACAGTGTCACGCCAATAGTTTTGCTTGTCTGTCTCTTTGGTGAGGACACCAGTATTTGCAAAAAAGAGTAAATCACCGTCATTATACATTGCTTGAACAGCTTTGAGCTCTGGGTGGACACCAAACTTTTCACAGATTTGATTCGTGGTTCCTTCAAGAACTCTGAGATCTTGCTTGTTGATAGCGATTTCCTCGCGAACTTGAGCATACTCAGCATACATGTCCTTCATTCCTGTGCAAGTGTGAGGCACTAACATATTGTATGAATCACATCCTCCAGAAAACATGACATAGACAATGGCCTTGTAAGCAGATCCAGAGGATACAGGAGGATCTGGAACATTTCGACCTTTGCCACTTAGTTTGACAGTATTGGTGGTGTGGAATTCTGGTGCTGTTGTTATCAGCTGTTGTGCAAGTCGAAGAGCAGAATCAGCACCACCTGTCGGATCTACAAGTTTTTCTCTATATGCGTCCTTGATTACTTTCTTGTTGGCTGGTGATAGTCTTCCACTTGTTAGGAGAGTAGACAGCTCGTTTATTACAGCCTCTGCCTGATCATCTGGATTTGTGACATTGGAGTAGAATGGCCTTGAGAATGAAAGATAGGAATTCGCTCCAAAAAAGTTCCCTTCATCGCAGGATTTCCAATTATTGCCAAAACCACCATTGCAATTAGACAGTCCATATTTTATCAATGAAAACATTCCATTAAGTAAGCCAACAGTCTTTGGCATATCCATAATTTGGGCCTCGGGGCTAACAAGTGTTGCATCACCAGGGCGGCCATCTGGTGTGTATTCAGGCAGGTAAAAGGAGAAAACAGTTGGGAATGAATGAGCCATCATTCCGATCTTGTCACTCATGTCATACAGTTGAGCAATAGGTTGCCCTGCAGCTTGATTAATCTCCATAGAGCGCATCAAAGCCATTACTCGAAGCAGTGGCTCCCTAACGCCTCCAACAAATGGATCAGCATTTAGGACCACTGACCGTGCTTCTGGTTCAAGGAGTATTGCAGCCATGGTTGCTTCAAGGTCACCATACTTACCAGACCCAAAATTGCCATACTTGCCCTTTTGGAATGCTGTTGCTACTGCCTTGACATAGTTTGGGGAGGGATTCGATGTGGTAAATCTTTGAATCAGACGTTGTGCAATGAATGGAGCTGTGTTGTCATGATATCTACAGCAAAGCATTGTAGATAATGATCCATACGAGATGCATTAGTTGAAGGACTGCTAGATACAGAGATGAAGAAAGTAATAAAAAACCGTTCTCACAGATAATGATCCAGGGCTGCTTCTGTTTCATACAGAGCGTCTCTCACAACAGCCTCAGTATTTAGAACACTCATGAAGCTTGGAGCATTTCGAAAGGCATACTCGGGTGCACCATGGATTCGAACGGACTCCTTTGAGTTTTTAAAGCGTCGAATTTGACCATACAAATCGGTAACTTGAAAAACCACATCAGCATTGAAAACTCCTGGCGTGACCAGGTAGGCAGTGACTCCATTCATGTTCAAAACTTCAGAGTAAGTGCCATCATCATAAGCAGATGGATCATATGCTCCAATTGTAAGTTTGGATAATACTTCATCAACACTGCTAGGCATTGACTTGAACACCCGAGATTTCAATACGATAGTGGTGCATAAGCACCCGCCAGTAATGAGCGATTCACAGATTCCATTACCACAAGAATTCCCTTCTGGAACATCATTGTCATTCAACGGATATTCTGAGTCCCAATAAACTTTGAAGTAATTCCTGTTGGCAGCATCAATGTGAGGATGTAGATAAGCATAATCATCAGGCTCATAAACGAGCGCCACTTGGCCAATCGAATTCACTTTTGCTTTGATCAAGCAGCCGTCAGTTGACCAATGATACCTTGAAGAAATGTCAGAATTTAGGTGGAGACAAGAAAAAGACCTGGCATGAAGATTAAAGAGGCTTACCCTTTTTTGTACCATACCAAATCTCCAATATCGTTAAAATCACAGCTTCTCTTTCCTATTGCAAGACATCGAGAGTCTGCTGTGGAATATGTAACTCTCTCCTGATCATAAAGATAGTCAGGATACCTGTATGCCCTAAGATCTCCAGTGGAGCAGCAGGCTTCTGATGCATAAGGTAGAAGAGGGTTGGCACAAGATGAATCCGCCCACCTTTCCCTGTTTATGACCTTCTTCGCATTTGTATAAAACACTTGTTCCACACATGGTGGCCTGACATATTCATAATAAATACCACTGCTCACTTCAACGACTCTCAACGTGTCAGCATCACATTCCTGAGCAATGCAAGCTAGGTTCGATTCCAAAGTGACAGAGTTTGCAAATTGGCAAGTACCATTTGATCCTTTGTTGCAGAGTTTTGCTTTGAGTTGAGAAAACGGGTCAAGAACAAGCATCTTAACCGTCGGATCAGTCTTAAAGTTCAAGTCATCCTCCATGAGTTCAGGGGAGCTTGATGCCCCTAGTAGACGGTATTTGGCTCCTCTCCGGAGAAACATTTTCGAGGGTAGATCAACACAGAGTGGGTACTAGACAGGAAAGAATGAATAAATGTTTTCTTGAAATGGATAATATTGAGAGTCATTGGAATCATGAATTACAGTACGTACTCCGTCTCCAATGTATCCACCCAATAGATCTGATTTAGGGAATTTGTCTCGCCACAAAGCTTGTATTCTCATGGGGTCATGCCTATTTCCTGACCAGGCATCCTCTACATTACCTCTAGATTGTTGGTAATCAAAGCCAGTCCAAATTCTTGCAAAGCTCATGATATCATCATTTGTGTAAACAAGAATGGGCTGTCCATTTGCATCGAGCTTTGGAGTACCATCAATGTTCAATAAGTATAATCCTGTAGTGAAAAGTTGCATGATCTCACGGGCAAAGTTTTCATCAGCAAATGAAACTTTTTGAAGTGTCTCCCACACATATGCTGCGCTTTTTGATTGAAGAAAGGACAAGTTCTCAGCCATCAAAGGATTGAATGAGATCTCGCGAAGTATATCACCGTAGTTTCCAAATGCATTGCTAAAGATTACAAGAAGAGTTCTTGTTGAGCAGCAAACAAATCACAAAATAAACGAATTTCAGCGAATGAATGTGCCTCACCGTACAAAAATATCATAGTATGTCAAGAAAACCTCAGTATATGAACTTGAAATTTCTATAGCTGATGGCACGATGACAAGTAGCTGTGACAGCGCCCAGGCAACTCTTTGTCGGAGTTGATCTTCTGCATTGAGACCAACCATAGTCCATACAAATTCTCGTTGGCGCTGAAGATCCCATTCTGTATCTTGGCCTGTGGCTACATCAAACTGATAACCAAGTCTCGGGTCATTAGCACCCTCATTAGGTGAGCCACAAATCATAATCCCAGCACCTTCCATTGAAACTGACTCCCCAAAAAATTCTGCAACTTCACCAGTTCGCAGTTCATTGGGGAGATCGACAAACCTGATTACATCACCAAAACGACCTAGTTTGCTGAAATGCACAGAATGTGTGTTCCAGCGTTCAATTGGATGGTTTGGTACATCACCAGAAGGAAATGATGGGTATGTCAAAAAGACGGTGCCCATAACATCAATCCATTTCTTAATAGGATTAGGTTCGCCTTCCATCATTGCCACCATGTTTCCTGGATGAGTATCATCGAGCGTCCAGTAAGTAAAATCGAATACTGACATGTGCTCGGGGTGCACTCTCTTGTAGCAAATCAACCCAACAATGATTTCTACATTTGCTAGAGATGACAAGTCTGAAGACCCACATGAAAAACCACTAGTGGGGAATGTTATATCTGTGATGAAAGGATTCTTATCACTGCTCTTTGTAAGAAGATTGAAGAGAGTAGAGTTTGTCACAGGGTGTAATGCAGTTGGGGTTGGGCAGGCAGTGGCATTCTTGAGTTCCCATCTAGAGCGGATTCCTGGGGTGCAAGGAGATTCTAGTTGTGACCCTTGGAAATCAATGACAGGTAACCCAAGTACACCATACACATATTGACCAGTCATGTCATGTAAAGATTTGATGTTATCATTGTTGAGCTCTATTTCCAATTGTGGAGAACCATATGATCCGCAGGAAGACGTTGAGAATGAAAGTGAGCAATTTTGCTCATTGAGGAAAGTACGAGGTGCATTTGCACAGCTGGTTTTCCGCCCTGTAAGTGATTCAACCAACCCACCACCATCTGGGATGGGAGCTTCGATTGTATTGTTTTCCAGCCTTAGCCTTGGATCATATTGGAGCCAGGAGCCATCTGGTAGCTGAGTGGATGATGATATTTGAGGAGCCCAGAACAACATCATTAGAAGATGAGGATTGGCAAAGAAACATCACAAGATTTTTCATCTGTCTACTCAAATACCCACCTTTCCAAACAGTGGTGTGTCATTTTGCTCTATTACAGCGTTGAGTTGGTTGCACAATGGGTCATTGATCGAATTAAAATAGATAAACTCTCCCGCATTGCTTCTAATTTCATCTATAGGCTCAAGAACAGACTGACTGATATTTGGTAAATTTATGACCTTGGAAGGTTGAGGACTGGCAGAATAGAAAGCAATGATGGGGTTAGAGAACCACTGGCAGGTTTCGTCTTGCATCTTCAAATAGACTCTCCCTGAGATTTTCTCTTCTGGGAGCCAGCACATTTCATACTCTTTATTATATTCAAATATATAACTGATATTATAAAATACAATAGAGCCTGTGCTGACAATCGTTCTTACATGCCCATTCAACTTGATTGTGACAAAACTATCTCCTTCTTTGAAAGAAGTGGAGAGATATTGGTCAAACCACCCTAAGTCGCCATCCTTCTTACTGAAGGTGAACTTGCGCCACCTTGTTAAACTGTTGCAGGGGTGATCAGATCGACCAATTGGTCTGGGATGGGGAAACTAAGAATGAATACAAGTGTTAATGATAGGTTCCGAGAAGTGCACCTGGAAAGAGAACAATGGTTCACCTTACCCTTGGATTGACTCGGAGTCGGAAAAATTCTCTATGACTTGTGATTGGCTTGCTAATCTGTTCATGAATCCATTCACTCACTGTATCCTTTGTTAAATTTCCCTTGGACCAAGCAACAAGATCAGCAACTGTCGTTCCAAATGTCGCTGTTTCAAGCAATCGTGCAAGTGTGTCATTATGGCTCATGGCATATGAATACGACGTGAGGTAGTATCTTTCTCCCGCTGCAAGCTCTGGAAGATTGATCTGTGTTCCGTCAGTATAGTCTCCAAATACTACTCCCTGAAAAAGATGTGTTGCAAATTCTCCAGACGACCGTTCCCATGCTCTTCCGTCGTAGGAGCGTGCCACGGGGGCAACTTTTGCCAATGATCCATCAAATTCTTCAATAGCTTTTGTGAGGATGCACAAGGAATTACTCTTGCCCAGCATGATAGGGCCTGGAGATATAGTAAGTGAACCAAATCCCACATTGGGACACTTAGTTACTGTTGCAACAGTTGGCATAAAAGTAGGTTTACTGGTGGGTGTGCTCGTAACGTTAATAGTGTCAAAAGTTGGGGCAGGAGTAGATATGAAGGAAGGTGCCAGTGTGCCCACTGTGGAAATGTGCATTTCGTCCATCACAATGTCCCAGCCATCATTTATCTGGTGAATGTAGACATGAACTGTGTTACAAGAAGCTAGACGGTCATTTACAACAAATCCAACACGAAAGTCATTGAAGTTATTGGGATTCCATTCAAAGAATGGGATGTTATTCCATAATCTCCAGTACCTGCCAGAGGCCAATGTGAACAGACAACCAAAATGTAACATTGAGAGAACCATGAAATTTCTGAGTAAAAAATATACTGTAATGATCAAAGTGCTTATGATGGCACCTTGAAAAACTCACACATCACCTCCGCTGCAACCCCACCCATAAATCACAACAGAAGGGCATTGAGTGTTAGCGTAGTTGTTTGTTTGAACATTAGTGTCGCACTTGACACCTTGTGATGTGGTGCTGTTGAGAAGGCGAAACTTTGCAGTAATTTCATACTCAGCGCCACTAAAAAAGCATCGCTTATCGAGCTGCTGCCGGAGTCCACTCCACACAGAGCTTGAGCGACTAAAAGAGCGCAACGCAAGATCTGAACCACCGCTGGCTCCAGGAATAAGAGAGATCATGCCGTTTCCACGATCAATATAACTCCAAAACGAAGAGTCATCAATCGACGGGTTGAGGACAAGTTCACTGCATTGTTGTGGAGCAAACTTAACCTCAAGATTATCCACAATAACATCACGAAAGGTCGCGGTCCCATCAAAGTAAACTTTGGCATAGTCAGCATTGATTTGATTATCATTCAAGACAAGGACTCCATGAGCATGATACCTAGCAAAGCATTGAGCATAAGTAAGCGAGGCCTCAATATGGACTGAATAAGAGCAATAACAAATGCTGAACTTACCAGCCATTGACATCAGGGTCATTTGTGATGATTTGGCCAACTCGTATGTAATGATGAACTTCATTCTTTGAAGTATACAAAAAGATGTCAGAGCATCTTGCACCGTTATCCCAAGTGTAGATATTGCATGTTGCTTTAACACCCCCGGATTCAAATTTCAAGCGGGCTGAAAACAGTAAACGGTCACCGGCTGTGATGGTTGAGTAGAACATAGTTAGCACTTCTGGAGATAAAAAAAACAATGACATTCTGATTCGTGCACAGGGCTCACCTTCAAAGCCACAGTCCAGACTGATAACTTGAGCAGGACCGTGTGAGGAATATGTACGCAAAGACGCTTTGACTGCATTGCCTACACCACCGTAACCACTCACAATGTCTAACTTTGGTTCACCCCACGTATCCCAGTATTTAGTAACACTGAACTCTTCCAGATTACCATTCCTAATAAGTTGATCTCGATTGCAGTTAAATGTAACCATAGACACATCATCAAGATAGAATTGGATATCTGTTGGAGCCGAATCCACTTCAATAAAAAGTCGATGTGTAGAAGGCAAGCGAAACACACCATGCACTAAATTCCAACTATTGCTAGAATAAGGACGTGCAAACTGCGTTACACCAGCTGCCTCGACAGTATAGATGTATTCTTTTTTTGACACATCTCGATACTGCCTTGAGCTCAAGGAGAGTTGAGGAGATTGCATATTATACCATGATGAATCTGGATTGATATTAGTTGCAGGCGATCCATCCTTGTTGAGCAATCGAATCCTAGCAGAAAACTCAACATATCGACCTCTCAACTTTTCGGTGCACCGGGAGTCAATGTTTTGCCCAATACCAGTCCAGTACCCCCCACGGTTCGCTGTAACAATGGCATCACTACCATTGATGCCTAACATGCTTCCGACTTGTACACCTGAGTCGGTATGAGCCCAAGGCTCAGACGTTGTTAGAATTTTGGCTTGGCCTCCATTTCTGATCAGGTTTTGATTGCAATATGAAGTGATATCAACTTGTGGCTTCAACAGAATAATATCAAGTGGACTTGCTGCCATCGCACAATCAGGAGCAGCCTCCCATGCCTCTTCAACAAAGGTCGGCCAAACTTGATTCCCGTTTGGATCAATGAACTGAGCAGTGTAAGTTCCAGCGGGAAGTGAGGCAGAAAACTTTCGTGATCTGGATGCATGCGAGAAAAATTTATAATCTCCAGCTTGAATCTTTCCTGGGATGGAAATTGAGTCACCGTTCTTATCTGAAACAGTAGGAATTGTGGAAAGATTCAGCTGGCTTTGTTCATTGATGCTGACAAATTATAATGAACACATATCTCACTTGTAACAAGCAGTTTGAACCCATCAGTTCCAAATTGCTCAACTGCATATGTGACAGTTCTAAGGCAAAGACCAGGACAGTATGCCACGCAGTTGCTTGCATATTTGAAACAATCACTGAACTTCATAAAGTCAGTGTTGCTGACAAAAACACCAGACGTTTGACTAATAGAGGAAGTCCCTATTATGGAAGAAGCTAGTGCACCGTCTAAATCATTTATAACAATGTCATCAACACCGTACTTCGACAAAGCTGTGCAAGCATCTATGAAAAGACCACGAGAGTCAAAGATGGTGACATTTTCCACTGATGATGTGTAATCGAAATGAGAGTCCGTTCTTATATCCGAGAATGAAATGGGCCAGCTCCCTAATAGGCAAGACATTGTGTTTTTGTCTAAATAGAACATCAAGATTGTGTGATTATTCTAAGCAAGTTCTGCATATTTGCACCCAGTGAAGAAAAAACACTTACCGAAGTCAGAGAACACGGTGTTTTTAAGGCGTAGACCCCTGTTGGGAACAAACTCGCCATATCTGTCCTTCCTCGTCATCATGCGTATACCTTCGTGAGGCAAATCTACTCGTGAGCAAAGTTTTTGGCGATTTGTTGGAGTTGTTATGTATTTCAAGCTATCAGTCAAGCCCTTCACAACCATCCCATCAATCAATACTCCATCACTGTAAAGGAGGTGCAAGCCCCTAAAATGACAGAATGTCAGGCACAAGATGAGCGTAGTTAAATGTCTTGAAGACAAGCAGAACTAAACCCACTCACCATTGATTGTCTGCCAACGTGCCCCGAGCGAATTGGGCTGCAACAACGTTTTGAGCATAAATTCCATGCTGTTGGTTTCTATAGCTCTGGATATTATTGAATAAAGGCACTCTTGTAAATTCTTGGAAAGCGAAGAATTGCTCATAGTCAAAAATCGCGAATCCTTGCCATGTGTTGGAATGTGCCTTGTTGTCTCTGAAGGACTTCATTTCTAACCTCCGAATGCTTCCCTTGTTGGTATCCACATAATCTTCTCCTAGTGTGCGCCAATCATTAAACATGCCGAATCTAAGAGGGCAGTAAGAAAATGAATCTTCAATATGTGCATCAAATTTAATGTGCAATACAGTTTGTAAGATTTGCATCTTACCCGCGGCCATCACTTCCTGCAGCTACGTTGCCGATATAATCGTTCCTTGGGTTGTACAGCTGAAATGTTGCACGATCCTGATCAGATTCACCTTGTATTGTTTTGAAAATGATGTGAAAGTGTAGCATGAGTGCAACAAGCATCACAACTCAAAAGAAAAAATGTGAGAAAACTGACCATTTAGCTGCATTCCCCAGCTAATGATATCATTTGTTCGCGACCCAATGTTGTAGAGAATGTAGTTATCTGTCGCCTCTGAGCCTATGTAGTAACAGTGACCTGCGGTATTGTATGCAACGTTGCCTTCAACCGTTATGTTGGAAGAGCCTTCAATGACTACACAACGATGATTCGAGCTTCGAATAGTATTACGTGAAATTGAGGATCCAGGGACATTCCAGGAATACAGGAAATGCAGGGAGAAGCGATTTCTTCCCTGTTGTTGACCCATGTTTGTGAGCTCCACACCTTCAATTCTCTGAGTCACACCTGGCGTGTGAAAAACTTGAAAATACCCACCTTGAAGGGCAGTCCCACCTGCTTCACCTTCAATTTTGATGTTCCTCGTTAGCAGAGCAACCTCAACACCCATACCAGGCACTGTGTTGTCACTCAAGACAGTATCAATACCTTTCTGAAGCTTAATAGTTGCTTGTCCATCTGCATGTATAGCAACAGATTCAATGATTGCATTCTGCGAGTCTCTATTGCTAATCGTCGAGGAAGTAATGTGCACTTCGGACTTGGACCCCCACCTCGATACAATATCTCGGTCAACGTTGAGTCCTTCAACAGGCTGCAGACACAAGACAAAAGACAATAAAATCAGTGACAATGCCGAGACAGTAAAAAATAAAAGAGGGTGTAACGGTACTTACACCAGCAATAAAAGACATACTGATATCATCGTAGTCAACCACAGTGCACACAGGCCCCGTATCCACCTTGTAATCAAGAATCACTTTAAAAAGTAAATCGTCATTGACGAGATCAAAATCCGGTTCGACAACATATGGGCCAGAGCAAGTCCTCCATCCGTCTGACTGGCTCTGTGCAGGACAATTGAGAACATTTTTATCCACCCATCCCGAGTCATCAGCTTTAGGTCCGCTTATGCTAATATAATAAGAGATTGGGATAGCACTCGAGACTCTAATTCGTAGAGTGATCCAGTAAGTCATTGCTTTGACGAAGCAACCTTTCACCATCTTGAACTGTATAGACTCAGAGTGCCATTTTCTATTGTTAGCTCTGTAAAACTTGTTAACCAATCCATTGCTTAGGACCTCCTTGGTTACAGAAGGTTCCCAGTTGTTGCTGCTGCTTGACTGCATGGGATAGAAAGCCCATCCCCATCCATCTATAGATTCAGCATTCCCATTGAGAACAAGTTCAGAACAGATGCTGTCAACTTTGGGAAATGATGTGGATGAAGGAAGCTCAAACGCAAAGTCATCCATTGAGAGAACGGTGCCACGTTCGATGTTTTCGAGGACAAAAGTATTCGCTGCAACATTATTTCCGAGGTCATCGGTGGAGTACCGCCAAACGGTCGCGAAAGTAAACCATTCTCCATATTTGCCAACGTTGCCAGAATTCAACTTTAACGAGCGAGTTCCACAGTGTAGAGAGGTAAGTGCAGGACATTTTGTCGCCGCTAAAATGATATCAAAATCAGCCTCTTACCAGCCTGAAGTCGTAGCGATTGCTACCGTCTTTCAAACTAATCTTTCTCGTCCACCTTGGACAATCATTCCACCCATTTGTTGTATTCCTGCAAGGCATATCCTTTCCATCCATCCCAATCTTATCTATCTTGATCCTCGCAGTGAGCAGGTAGTCCACATTTGCTTGGAGCGGACAATCGATAGTGAACTTGGTAATATCTAGTCGAAATCCTTGCCAGGTCATGAAAATGTTCGACAGGACCATAATGCCACTTTCTGCTTTGTGAGTCACAATGCCTCCGTCTCCACCGGACCATAGTGAGTAGTCAACTGAATCAGTAAAATTATGACTTACAATCATCCGGGGACATGTTCTTGTGGCGTTGACGGGTTGAATTGGGACTGGGACGAGGTTGGCGGCGCGAAGAGTTGGTTCGGGCTGTTTCCCCTCAACGCTCGATAACAAAGGGGTCCACGTTACTACGCGTTTCGAGGAGTTTAGAGGAATGTCCCACCCACGAATATCAAGTTTCCCTCCGGCGACCAGGAAAGGCTTGGAACCGGCATTAAAAGGCGTTCCTGTAACATTTGCGTTTGAATCGGCGGGTGTGAATGTCACATTATCTGTTCCGGTGAGTATGATTTTGATGGAGGTATTGAGGGGAGATATAGGATTGGTGTCAGACATTTGAAGCTCTCCTTGGACAAAGACAAAGGGTGTTCGAAGTGTGGATTTGTAGTTGGGTGGAATGTAGAGTTTGCCTTGGATATCGAGGCCATTTATGGTGGAGGTGGAGTTTCTGGGCAAGTCATACTGTGTGTTTGAGTACGAGGATATGAAATACAGTTTTGTTTATCAACGCAATAAATCATGATGGTGTGAAAGGAGCGCAGTTCATCATGGAATATTTTAAAGACAAAAGAGGTTGGGCAACTAACCTTGATGCATTTTCCACAAGGGACGACCACCTTAGCTCCTCCCGCAGAGGCAACTAAAGTAGACAGCAATCCGTCCGGGCTGGTATTGCACTTTGC
Source organism: Stephanocyclus meneghinianus (assembly GCA_036940045.1). NCBI lineage: Eukaryota > Bacillariophyta > Thalassiosirophyceae > Thalassiosirales > Thalassiosiraceae > Stephanocyclus > Stephanocyclus meneghinianus. The sequence goes on along the minus strand of JALLPC010000063.1, from coordinate 1,285 downwards.
CCCCGTAGGCAACCCCATCGAATTGCATTCGAGCGGCTTGAAGATGCCAATATTACTAGTGTCTCCATACGCGAGGCGGCGGCGATCGGACATACCTTCATTCTGAATTGTAAACTCATCAACAGAGAGGGAGTTGTTGTTGTTGCCATCTCCATCCACAGTGAAGGCATGCAGCAATTGCTGGTAGTATACTTCGCCACGTCGTTCTTCAATTGGTGTATGACCCCCGATTTTTGTGGCGATCTGTTCCACCGCCAAGCCTCCGCCTTCCATCGTGGTATCCAGGGTCGCACAAGTGGAACTATCCACCGCCATCGTGGCCATCATTTGCGGATCGCAATCGTTCATTTCTTCCGGGAGAATGACAACTTCGTCGATGCCGTCGAACATGAGGCCGGCTCCCTTGGCACGCTTGCCCGATTTTGACTTGGTAAACAAATCGCCGTCATCGGCTGGACGGAGCTGCAAGTCTTGGTACACCACGTCTTTCTTATTGAGGAGGGCGGCATAAGCGTCCTGATTGGCATTGGTCGGGGCGTCGTCGGGAACGCGACGATCGGCGTTCTCATCCGTGACGAAGGTCTCGAGAGACGCAGACGACGAAGATGCGTCATTGGCTCTCATCTCGGACTTGACGGCCTTCTTGGGGAGTTCTCGTCTCTGTCCTCGCAGGGTGGACGCGGTGGCAAACACCGGCAGGAACGCATAGAGGAGGGTCAGGCTGAGGGCCTTCATGGCGCACGAGAAAAGACTTGTTTCGCGGGTACAACTGTGTTATTCGATTTGAATGCTTGTGTGTAGAGTCAAAATGGAAAGAGAGCGATGATTTATCAGAAGATGTGTCGAAACTTGTCACAGCAGGGACCATGCTTGCTCGTGTCAGTCATCCATCTACCTAGAGAGAGGCTTGACAAATAACATCACCTCTACCAGAGAGAGGTTGTATCGATCGTATTAAACTTCCGTTTCCGAACTACTAGTCGTTTTGTCGGACATAATAACTCG